>OY744602.1:29500085-29796083 GCA_963556255.1 Allolobophora icterica
GTGTACATCGAAAAAAAGTTTCGGACAACAAAGACGGATTCATAGATAGAGTAATAAATCAATTTGGACAAGAACCCAGACGATTGCAATTGTTATTTGAAGAATAAGGTCAGATTTCAGTCGTATAAAATTTAATTGTCATAATAGTTTTCGACAGTGAATGTCTATGAATTTTTTCGCATGTTGGAATCCGCGCCAGAGGATCGAGAGGGAGCCAGCGCCGAGGGAGCGAGCGTCGAATATGCAGTGATCGGTTGCTTTCGACACCCTATTTAGTCCCTGTGACAACTATTTAAAAGTTTGCCCCCCAGAAAAATTCCTGCGGACGCCCATGTATAGACTTAATCGTACGTAGGTAGGACTAGGACTTAGTACACGTAGCCGTAGGAGTTCCAAAGTGTTCAAACGACAATAATGCACTGTCTCATTATTTAATATTTACGTTTTAAATTCCCATTTAACGTGCTGCAGCTAGACCATACAGCATAGGCTGCATAGCTTATGCAGTTTTCAGACTATAATAATTATTAGGGCTGTACCGAATAGGTGATTATCACTATTCGGCCGAATACGAATAGTTGGACCAACTATTCGGCTGAATACGAATACGAATAGTGTACAAAATAGGTCTAGCGACAACATTCAAAATTTTAACTGTAAGCAAAAGTTTCAGTTCAGTAAATTTGATGCATAAACTAAAAGTAAACAGTTAACTACTTGTAATTTTTGAATCCTTCTGCCAGTCTGTGTAAACTAGGAATGGAACTAATTTAACTAAACTTAGAAATTGTCACTTACTTAACGTTCACTCCACTCGCTTTAGCAGCCGCATATGCCAAACCAGATGTCACGTGACCACTATTCGTATTCGGTCCGACCGATACTATTCGGCCGAATACCGAATAGCTATTTGGCCCACTATTCGGCCCCGAAGCGAATATGAAGCGAATATTCGGTACAGCCCTAATAATTATGGATAACTTTTAAATTTAGAAATTATCAAGTGTCATATTTTTTTAAATTTAGAAGTAATAGGCCTAACGATTCGTAGGTGATTATAATGAACCACGAATCGATTGTACTAAATTAAAGATGCAGCATTCGGTTGCATTCATGTGTGAAGGTAATATTAACTTAGTTAATTTAATATTAATTAGTTATCGCACTTAGTACGTGGGGGCGCAGTGCGACAGGTTCGCCTAGGGCGCCAAATACTCTGGCGCCGGCCCTGATCTCGACTACATTGACCGAGCGAGTCGCCTAATTTCCACAACTGATGTGTGCTCAAGTGTACATTATTCCATTTTTATTCGACTTGCTCACCTTTGCCGCCATTGCTGTTTAAAATAATTTACAAAATTAGTGACCTGTATACAATTGATGTCATGCGGTGGGCCGCGTGTGGTGTCGGCTGTGTTGTTATGGCCAATCATATTGCACGAAATTGGAGTGATCAGTCAGCAGTAATTAGGACAGGTCATGGCATGCATTCACCACTGCCACAAGTAAGTAAATTAAAGTAATGTAAATTAGGTAAATAAAATAATTGTCTGGCTCCAGGTTCGTCTATCATCTTGGAGTCTAACTCAAACTCATCGAGCGACAACTGACGGTGGAATGCCTTCAGCTAGGCGAGCGATTTACAGCTTGCCGGGACCTTTGCAAGGCGAGCGACCACGGAGAGCGATTGATCACTTGCCTCAAATGAGATGCTCTGGTCAGCTGCTATCAAAAGTTAATAAGGACTCTGTTATATCGCGATTCCCTGATTGGAATCAGCAGCCCGTTGTCTGCAGCCTGGATGTATTTTTGGACAGGGACCTATCAATGGTATTGGTGGACCATGTGAACCACCTCTGCAGATCCTTCTCTACCAGTTGTGCCAAACATGGTTCATATGGCACTGCAGTGATCCACGTCCATTCATTCATCATGACGTGCTTGTACTTATTGCAAGTCTATCCTTGCTGGTCTGCCAAAGTTCCGATTGTGCCAGATCCAGTCCGTCGTTGACTGTGCTGCTAGAGTCGTAGCCAACAGGTCCAAATATTTGCATATAACTGAATAGATATGAAGGATAGATATGCTATTTCAAGACCATCATGCTGACACATGCTTCACTTTTTGGCACTCCCCCAGCATGTTATTTGTCCAGCATCGGAAAATGCTGTACTTTAACTCATTCCCGCCCAAATTGTTTTTCAGAAAATATGTAATTTCATAGTACACATGCTATAACGACAACAACATTATAAGGATTACAGTTTAGTATCATAAAATATATATTTTCTGAATCAGCAGACTTCTGGCTCTAAAATGTATATCTTATTGTGAACAAAAGCTAATTTATGGAGCACCCTTGTATTGCTAAATGATGGTCATTGCATTTCTCATAGAGGTTACAGTCAAAGCTTGTTGTATCTGCCAGTCTCTGAATTTTTAAGATTGGCACAGACTTTGCACCTTTGTCTGACATGTGAGTTTGATGAGAAATTACTTGCCAAGTAGCCTAGCTAGCTGGGTATGGAAGGTGTCTATCAGAACCTGGTGCGACTGCAACGTCAGGTAGGTTTTCAATCCGTGCAATCAACTCGGCACTGAGCCTACGCATTGTGCAGTCTGAAACCCTGCATCATCTGTCCCCAGTAATGTAATATCCTTTCTCGTAAATGCTTTGCCAGTTCCAGTGTTTATAATAGCTGTTGTTGGTTGGTTGAGTGATATCCTGCTGAAATGATCATCTAGACGTTGACCTTGACCATGACTTGGACGGCGAATAATTCCACCAGTGATGCCGACTTCGACTAATATGAATCTTCAGCACATGCAGAATTCGCTCTCCATCAAGCACATGGCTTAATCCACACACTGTGTTCACTATCCACCTTCAAAATGGTCAATAATAATTTCGCTGATAGAAGACGAAAACTCATCGTTTATATTGTCAAAGAAGCGCCTCCAAACTGCCGACAACTATATGCATTTTCCCATCAATTTAATGTCTTTTTTACCACAAAAATATCAATATCCAATAAGAAAATTGACGCCAAACTGTAAACAAATCTCCCATAGGCATCCCTGGTGCTATTTTTAGGTATGATGTCAATGTGCTATAATTAATTTATTGTCTCATTCAATGCCTCCCATTTCGGGTCGCTAGCGACCCGACTGGGCGGGAATTTTATTTTTTTATTCTGGATATTTCTATAGCGCCTCTCGAAGTCAACTACTACTCAGAGGCGCTCCTGACTACAGCATTTGATACTGTGCCGGAATTTTCACGCCGAAGCGCCACGAGCAATTGCGAGTGAAGGACTTGCCCAAGGTCCGTACGCAGTGGCTAGAGTGGGATTCGAACCTGCAACCCTTCGGTCACAAGGCGCCGAACTTACCACTGAGCCACCACGCCCCACAGAGAATGAGTTAACTATTTTTTTTTGTTCAATCATTTATCTATTCTAATAAAAGGGTTATATTGTATTGTATCGTATTGTATCTAAACATTTATAAAGCGCTTCTCACAGTTCTCGCTAATCAGAGGCGCTCCCAGTGCGAAAGACCCAGTTATATGGGTTATGTATATCATTTGCTGCCCTCTGTGAGCTAGAGGGCAGCAAATAATGGTGCTCTATGCATCCATTCCACCAATAGAACAAATCAATATCATTTTCTGTGCACACAATTTACTTCAGTTAGACTTGTCGTAGGTTCAAACTTACATGTGCATAGCCTACTTACGCCACTTTCTTCCGACTCCTCAAGTTCTCTTTCTTTAGCCATGGCTGGGCTGGGAGCACCTCTGAGTAGGTTGTTGAAGAGGCTCTATATCCAGACTGAACGAATGAATGAACCACAGTAAGCGAACTTTTTATTGCAAAGAAGACAGTTAATCTTGTTGCCATCTTCGACTTTTGTATCGGCATTCAACCTAAATTGCAAAATGATCACTTAATTTTCCACTGAAACGTTTCACATTACAGTGCCGGCCTTAGGATATTTCGGGCCCCGTGCAGAGTGTACTGTAGTGTACAGGGCCTCATGACACAAGTCAAATTGTTTTTCATTGCTAATCATTTTATTTTAGTAGGTTGTTAACAAGTACAAGTAAAATTTAACTATACATGAGAATTCTGGGTTATAGAGGAAGTTGACTTTTATTTTATTGACAAAAGAGAAGATTTAATCAAAACCGTAATATTCAGGGCTGTAGTGGCAAAACTAGAGGTGAGTACATGCTACTGGTTAGTTTTCCAAAACAAATTAAAGGTGAGTAGAAATATTTTGTGAGGTGAGCATATGGTCTCTAGAGGTGAGTACATGCTGTATACCCGCGCACACCCTCGACTACAGCCCTGGTAATATTATTATTAGGGTGTCTTGTTCATGTTAATTTACTGTAACATTGCGGGCCCCCAAGTTGCGGGCCCCATGCGACTGTACGGTTTGTGCGCCCATAAGGCCAGCACTGCACATTATCATTGTTCAACATATTGTTTACTCTGGAAATGGGTTTTTCAACATCATGAAATAAGTAAGAAAATGAATTGAACAAGCTGAAATTAATTGACTAAAAGTTTTAATGATTAATCGATTAAATAATCATTAAAATCTGCATCTCAAATACTTTTAAAATATTATATATAATGTAAAGTATTATATATTAAAATTTGTTTTAAAATGGGGCAAGAACTCATCTTATTCAGCTGACCAGGATAGGTAAACTGAATAGATAAGCTGCAGAGTGTTCAGAACAAAGCTCGAGGGTACGTACCATACGTATTCTATTTTTTGAAAGGTACGTAAGTTTTTTAACGTACCCTATTTTAGGGTACGTAAACAATACAAGTACCGGAGGAATGGACAAAGTCCATACTTGTAACAATACCTAAGAAAGGCGACTTAACGCTATGTAAGAATTATAGAACCATTGCACTGATAAATCATATGGGGAAAGTGCTCATGATAATTCTGTTAAACCGTCTTAAGGCAAAAACTGAAGAATATATGTCAGATGAGCAAGCAGGGTTCAGAAAAGACAGAAGTACAGTACACCAAATTTTGATGCTAAGACTGATTGCAGAAAAAGCCAAGCGAAAAAATAGACTTGTCTACAATTGTTTTGTGGACTTTCAAAAGGCATTCGATTCCATCAAGCACGATGCTACATGGGCAATAATGAAATCATATGGAGTCGGGAATAGATTGATTGGGATTCTTCAGAACATCGGAGAGAGTTCAAAGGCTGCAGTGAAAGTGGGTCGGGAAATAGGAGGATGGTTTGTGACTACAATAGGAACAAGGCAAGGAGATCCAGTGTCACCTAATACATTTATAACTTACTTGGAGAGAGTCATGGATACGATCCAAGATAATGGAACCGGAATCTCGGTACAAGGGGAAAAGATCAACAACTTACGATTTGCAGACGATATTGACTTGTTAGAGAACAGCTGTGAGACATTGCAAGAAAATGTTTGTGGGTTGCACATTTCTGCCAAACGTGCTGGATTAACAATAAATGTGGGAAAAACAAAAACAATGGTATTTGGTAAAGAGACAATAGAAAAGGAAATAAGAGTGCAAGAGGAGGTGATTGAAAATGTAACGGAATTTGTATATTTAGGCAGTTTGCTAACATGGAATAATGATTGCACAAGGGACATAAAGGCAAGAATAGCAAAGGCAAAGGGAGTCATGGCAGGACTAAACACCATATGGAAAACCAAACAAATTAGTTACAAGACCAAATTAAATATCTTAAAAACATGTGTGTTTAGCACAGCTCTTTATGCCTGTGAATCATGGACAATTAAAAAGACGGACCAGGAAAAAAGATTGGCATTCGAAATGTACTGCTATAGAAGGATACTACACCTAAATTGGACAATGAAGGTGACAAATTTGGAGGTTCGAAGAAGACTGAATAAAAAGAAAGATTTAATGCAAACAATAATGAAGAGAAAACTAAGTCTATTTGGGCATTTATGTAGAATGGATGACCACAGAAAAATAAAAACCGTGATGATGGGAATTATGGATAGAAATGGGCAGAGGGGCAGACCCAACAGAGAGTGGACAGACGACATCGAAGATTGGTGTAAGCAAGATCTGCACAGCTTAAGAATACTAGCACAAGACCGGGGACTTTGGAAAAAACTGATAGATCATGCATTGGACACCTACGGGCCTTCGGCCCACGGATCCTGATTATGATGATGAACCAATACAAAAATACGTTAACCACATCATTGCTCATTTAGCCTCATTATAAGAATGTTCAATTTAATTTAAGCAAACAATCACAACCCAGTATACAGCGTAGTAGGCCTAAATTGCTGCAATGCTATATTGTAGGTCTATGTTTATCCAGCATACATTGCACTTAATGCACTAATGTCAGTCAGTCGGCTCAGTTCTGCTGCAGCACTTCAAAGCCCAACTCCAAGCAAAAGGTTGAACAGTTGAACAACTGCTACTTGACTTACCGGTTCAATGACTCATACTGTTGACGTCAGATTATACGTAGGCTATGGGTCGCCGAGAAAACCATAAATAAAATTTTCGTGTATGATACGTACCATATGCGTATTGTATTTTTTGAAAGGTACGTACGTATTTTAAAGTATTCTATTTTAGGGTATGCGTACCCTCGAGCTTTGGTTCAGAACTCTTTGGCTAGAGCGATAACTAATACATCCAGATATATGAACATATAGCCTCTGTGCTTAAATCTTTGCATTGACTTCCTGTTCAGGAAAGAATTAGTTTCAAATTAGGGCTCATAGTTTATGAAAATTTGAACTCTGGCCAGCCACAATACTTAAAATCAGTTCTTAATCCCCAGACTCAGAGGCGCACTAGGCATTAGACACCAACACAATAGAAGTTACTACCGTAATTACAATTACATTAGGTCGTGCAAGAATACATATTTATAATATATACATATTAATTAATATATAACTAAATTATATTTAAATTAGAATTAAAATTTATTTAAAATATAATTCAAAATAAGACTAGTTTTGTACAATAGTGTGTTGCTACATCACAGTCAGTAACTGAATTTAACACTTTAACAATGAGCTGCATCTGTTTCCCAGTCACTTTTAGTACACTCTCATCACTAAAGTGTTAAACCAATAGTCGCTTTTGCGTAAGGTGAATTTAAACCATTAGTCGATTTTGTGGAAGGTGAAAAAACCAATAGTTGATGTTGGGGAAGATGAATGAAAACCAATGGTCAGTTTTGGGGAAGTTGAATTAACACCAATGTTTACAAATTAATTAATAAGTTTTGGAGTAGGTGTATTAAAACCAGTGCATAGCTGGTCTGTATCAAATTGTTTACCCATGGCAGTCTGACTTCTGGTTTCCCTATCCTTTTGGATTTCAACAGGACTACTCTGAAGGGTCATGAATTGTTTACTCTGGTTTTCACCTGCATTGATTAATGCCATGTGCATTATGATAATGGTTGAAGCTTTTCGGTAGATTATATTAGATGGGCAGGAGCAAAAGCATTGTGGAAAATGGAAGATATATTGAACTTTTTGGTAAGAAGTTTTCCTTCTGCCTCCCTAAGTAAGTAGTAAGTAAGTAAGTAATCTTTTATTAGTATAAGACAAACGCTCATACTTTAAAAAATCTCGCATGATCTCTCCTGAAGATCATATGATCCTGCAATTCATATGGTGTCTGTTGCTCTCCGTATGACTTATTGGAGCTCAGTGAATACCCAATCAATGTTCTTTTCCTGCTATGCCATTTCTATTTGAATTGTGTGAACTGTTAACAGCAAGAAGTTTCAACCGGGAGACAAGGTGATGTTCAGTGGTAAAGACCATCTGTGCTGCATCTGCCTTGAGCAGTACCATGTGACTTCCTGCTCGCTACCCATTGGTCAACATTCAACAGAGGTGACACCAGTGGATGCTACTTTGACAGATGATGAAACTGCACAGAGTCGATGTAAGATTGAGTGTGTATAAAGCATGTTCAGCCAAGGTACAAAAGTGAAATTACAGTACACATAGCCTTATTTGACTGACTTCCTCCCAATGACCAATTTCTTGCATAATTTCTTGTCTTGTGCTTTGAGCCAGTCAGAAAAGGTAGCATCATTTAGTTATTAATCAGTGAGCTATGAGCAAGCAGGAAAAGAAATAGAAAGTCATAGCGTGGCATTGTAACCCCCCCTGACAAATCCTGCTCACTTTACTACTTTCCAGTGATATGAGAACAAAACTGGGTCCTAGCACACACTCCTCACTTCATACATCAGGTCTCCCAACATGAAATTTCTACTCTCAATATTCGGTTTTTGCTCAACCCCAAAAACTGCTGTTGTCCATCTGATCTCATTGCCCTTCAAGAAACCTGGATCTCCACTTCACCCTCTAACCCTAGCTCTCTAAGTGCATGCCTTCTGTCTACTCCCTGCAAAGCTGTCCTTGCAGCACCTTCTCTTTCAGGTCTGCAAAAATCTCTGGTGACGGCACCACCTTTTTGGTCTGTGAATCAACTGTCGTAAATTCCTCTCGCGCCATACCTTCCGCTCTTTTGAATTCTCCTTCACAACTCTTTGAGTTGCCACCAGCATACTCACAGTTTTCAATATCTACCGCGCTCCAACCTCAGCCACCTACTCCTTCAAGCACTCTATCTTCCTTGATGAATTTAGCTCCCTCCTCTCTGCCACTACTCCCAACGAGTTCTTACCGCAACTTCAACACTCATGTAGGCAATCCGTCTGACCCTCTTGCATCTGATTACCTCAACCTCCTCTCAGTCAGTCTCACCCAACATGTCCACTTCCAGACCGATGTCAAGAATCACGCCCTCGTAACCTCCACTGCTTTCCTCTTATCTCCCAAGCTATCACACTCTGTTCTCAACATTACTGATCTTATCATGGCTGACCTCGACTCATTTTTTCCCGTCTCACCGGATCCATTGACCATCAGGATGTTCTTGACTCCCAACCGGTTCTTAACTCTCCATCTTCCCTTGTTGACCTCCTTTCTTGTTACAATTTCACACTTGGTGCCATTTTGTCTGTGACATTTGTCACATGACATTTTGTCAGGCCACCCTTCTCGTTTCTCCTCCTCCATTGCTCAACTATTCCATATGGTTAACCAAATATCTAACTGGATGTCCACCATCCTCCTATGCCTCAACCCTGCCAAAGCTGAATTTATTATCCTTGGTGTCCCAGATCAGGTCTAGAAAATCCCTGCCCCCCTTCCATACACCTACCTTCCATCTCTCAATTTCACATATTACTCACCTGTGCTCAATCGTTACATTACCTTTGATCAGGGCTGTAGTGATAAAATTAGAGGTGAGTGCAAATTAGAGGTGAGTACATGCTACCGGTTAATTTTCATAAACAAATTAGAGGTGAGTGCACCCTACCGGTTAGTTTTCCGAAACAAATTAGAGTTGAGTACAAATATTTTGTGAGGTGAGTATATGGGCTCTAGAGATGAGTACCCGCGTATACCCTTGACTACAGCCCTGCCTTTAATCCACATCTATCCTTGTGTAATCACATCCCCAACCTCTCGCACACTTGCTTCATGCATAGTTGTCATGACTGCTGCATTCGACCCATGGTCGACTTTAAAACTGCATTCACTATCACTACCTCTATTGTCCAGTCTAAACTTGATCACTTTAATTCCATTTCCTCAACCTGAAATCCACCCAAATTAAGTGTGTACGACTCGTCCAAAATTCTCTCGCTTGAGCCGTCACCAGGACACACAAGCATTACCATATCACTCCCTTTTCTTAAAATACTCCACTGGCTGAAAATCCATGAGTGCATCCACTTCAAAGTTCTATCGCTAACCTACAACTCACTACAATACTCCTCTATCTTTGTGAACTCTTCACCATCTAGCCACCTCAGTCTACCCGTTCATCCTCATATTTTACTCTTTCCCTGTCACTACTCACCTAAGTTCTTCAACCAAACATATCCCACACTGCACCTCAACTTCCCTCTGAATTTCGCATATTCTCAGTTTCTCCACCAATACTGACACTTACTCAATGTCATCTGCCTCAGGCTCCTTTACTCATCACCCCACAGGCTTTTGACTCTAAATTGAAGTCTCACCTATTCAAGGATTCCTAACCTGATCCATCCGTTCCTCTGCATTCTAAGCTTTCTCTTCCTCAACAAAACCTGCCATAACAGCTGCTCTGCCTCTCTCTGGTCTCTCTGGCAATCAGACTCTGACCTACAATAGACACAGACAATCCCTCAGATACAACAGAGTGCTTGTGAATAAGTTGGTGCTTTGCGCTTAGCTTTAGAGTGGCGCTTTATAAAATTGGAGTTTACTATTATGATTATGATTACCAGTTGAGTTATATTCACTCTGTTGTCGTTAGATGGCAACACTGACTGCGGCTGATTGCCTATCCAAGTTTTCATTATGGTCATTATCGAATCCAGAATCCCGTATATTATGTGCATTGATGGGCACTAAACTCATTTTTTAGTTAAACTTAAACTATTTTTCAACTAAAATAAAACAGTTTAACTTAACTAAAGTTGGCAACTGATTTTTGAAATAAGTTGACTAAACAAAAAAATAGTTAGTTACACTTTTTTCAAACTTTTTAGCAACTTTTTATAACAAACATTTTCACAATAACAGAACTGTAATAATGCAGAGCGTTAATGACAATTTCACTTTCAAACTATGTAATGTGTACTATGTAATATTCTACTACAGTTCTAGCAGAAAATAATTAAGACAGTTGCTAATGCAAACGATGATGCATCATGCAATGCAGTTCACTTGACTTGAGTAACAAAGTCAGTTACTCAGAACAATAATGATCAGCAACAGCAAGACCAGTGTCAAATTTGTATCTGGATTGTAAGAAAAGAAGGTGATCAAGTGTTTCATCAGACCTTGATGTGGTTCAGAAAGTTGGTTGTAGACGTAATATTTCCACAGATCCTGTTATTCACACAAATTGGACATTTTGCTCCTAATTTCTTACAGTTGCTTTGTCTTATTTCAGTTTTACCTCAGTAAAACAAATAGTGACTAATAAACCATTTTTACTGACATAGTCTTTAATTCATTAATTCGATCATGGATTTATGCGTATTCTGTTCGGAATCTTGTAAACTTGATGCTGTCCCGCTTGTGAACTACATTGCGGTAAAGATATAATTTCTTCATTTAAATTTACAACGAATGCTTGCTTCTAATTATGTATTGTATAACCTGTTTAGTGTAGTTTTGTAGAATCTGTAGTTCTGTTTATTTCATTTGATTGCTGTTAATCGTTGGATCATTAATTCACATATTAAACATGTCATTGAATTCCTTACGATCTTAGGATTTGGAAGCTGGTTCTAGTGATAGACAGGAGAGTGCTCTTCGCCATTTTTCTTCTCTACCTCTGCCTTCTTCTGCCATGGCTCAACTTCTAGAAAGCATAGCTGGTAGTGTAGCCGATGTTAGAAGCACTAAAATAGAGCTAACTTACACTCAAATTGACCTAGCTAGTAACGTAGCTAATTTAGAATGGATATAGCCGATGTTAGAGGCACACAAATGAACCTAGCTAGCAACGTGGCTGATCTAAGAGGTAGCCAGGTGAACCTAGCTATTAATCTGGAAGAAATGAGAAACAACCAGTTGGAAATGAGAGATAACCAAGCTGTACTTCTGGAGCGCCTTGAGAGACTGGAAAAAGTTTCTTCTATTGGTTCCGCAAGTCATAATCGAACTCCAGATCATTCCCCTTGTATAGTCGCTGTACATATTTTGCCACGCCTTTACCACTCGTTGTGCCAAATGTTGCTCGGAGTACTTTGGACCCACTCAGAGTAAGGTCTGAGCAGGGAGCCAGTGCACCTCCACCCTAGTTCAGAAGGTGTGAATGTTTACAGTTGAAGTCTAGATGGGCTGTGGTGGCTCAGTGGTAAGTTCGGCACCTTGTGACCAGAGGGTTGCAGGTTCGAATCCCACTCCAGCCGCTGCGTACGGACCTTGGGCAAGTCCTTCACTCGCGATACCTCGTGGCGCTTCGGCGTGAAAACTCCAACACAGTATCAGTGCTGTAGTCGGGAGCGCCTCTGAGTAGTAGTAGACTTGAGGAGGCGCTATAGAAATATCCTAAATAAATAAATAAATAAATAAATAAACTATAGTGAACAAGGGAACCGCTGGAGTCGAATCTCAGTTGATCCTGTAGATGCTCATGGATCAGACCACCCCACTGGATTAGAGGTCCAGAGGTTGGTTGCATCCATAGATATGGCCCTGGACTTAGGAAGACGCGTACCCGCCCCATTTCAACAGCCTGACTTAGCACTCAGTGCTGGGGGTGGGCCACGGTGTAACAGTTGTACTGGATCAGGAACTTACTTTTACCTGACACATTAATCTGCCTTGTCGTGATTGCTATTATCAATTATGTCAGCTTAGGGTGGTTTCTTGCTTCCTGACCTAGACAGCTGCTTCCACCCTTGTCTATGTCTTTGTGGTCTCTCATCTTGACTACTGTAGCACCCTCTGTGCTGACCTTCCAGCTATCTATCTGGCTTGGGTGCCTCGACCCAGTTCTGCTTGCTGCTGCATGCCTTATTGGTTGCATCCATAGATATGGCCAGGTCTCTGTGTACATGCAGGAAGTCCTGCACTGGCTTCCAGTCCCATTGTGGGCTACCTAAAGGATCTATGTGCTGGTCAGGTGTTGCTTGAAGGAAGGGACTTGAACCCTATACCTGCAGGAACTTTGCCGCCCCACCACTGGTGTCCAACGGCGATCTGCTCTTTGATCAGCTGACCAAGCTGCTCGAAGAGCAGTGAACAGCTATCATGCAGTGCCGCGCTATTTCGGTTGCTGGCCCTGTGACTTGCAATGGGCTTCCTGTGGTGCATTGCTTGGTCCCTGGGGGTTAGTCTGCAATATTCTTTACTAATTTAAAGAGTGCTGTATTTAGCCACAGTTGGACAGGGAACGCTTCTGAGTAGCTTATCTTCAAGGTGCACTATATAAAAACTTCTTAGTAATAATATTGTTGAAAGAGCTAATGTGGTTTACATACATACATACATACATACATACTTCCATACATACATGCATAACACATATGCAAGGCAATGTATGAGTGACATTATAAAACTTTTGCACCTTTTTCTGAATTCATTTGCTGTGATTGTAGCTTGCTTCTCCTTCATCTCCTCCAAATCCATTTCCTTCTTCTGCTCAGTGTGATTTCTTGCGTCTTTGAATTGTAGATGCGCAAACTGAAGGGCAA
Organism: Allolobophora icterica; assembly: GCA_963556255.1. Classification (NCBI taxonomy): domain Eukaryota; kingdom Metazoa; phylum Annelida; class Clitellata; order Crassiclitellata; family Lumbricidae; genus Allolobophora; species Allolobophora icterica. The sequence goes on from OY744602.1 coordinate 29,513,389, forward strand.
CAATCTCTGGTCAGTTACCAACATTTCTACAAACTGTGCTCAAGTTTAAAAAAATTTTAATTGTCAGTTGAACTCTTGAAGTACCATAATTTTCTTAACACAGTGGTACTGGACACAGGTGGAAAGATGTTGAAAGAGCTAATGTGGTTTACAGGAGCGTAGCCAGACTTAAATTCAAGAGGAGGCAAAAAATCTTGAAAAAAATTTGATGACCTTTTTTGGGAGATTGCTGCCCAAAGAAATTGATGACCTTTTTGGGAGATTTATGACTTTTTTGGGAGATTTCTGTCAAAAAATTTGATGACTTTTTTGGGATTTCTTCTTCTCTTGGTTAAATTAACTATAAATTAAATTCTCTAAATTAAGAATAACAGATAACACCATTCAAGATTTGCCGTTCAAGAGAAGGCAAAATCCAGGTGCAGGGCTATAACCCAAGGAAAATTTTTAAATTTGTAGAAACCAAGAGGAGGCAACTGCCTCCTCTTGCCTCAATGTAGCTACCAATGGTGGTTTACATCGGTAGCTGACCGTCGACGGCCAAATTATGAGTAAAATTCTGCTCCCTAAGCATTAACTAAGACGCAGCTTATATGGTTTGGTACTCGTCAACAGCTCCTCAAACTAGACTTCCCACTTCTTGCTGAGAAATTCCTGTCATTCACTTTTCTCTCTAGTGTCCGTGACCGTGGTGTTGTCCTTGACAGTACGCTGACCTTTTCTGAACACATTGCTAATCTTACCCGTTCTTCTTACTTTCACCTGAGACGGCTTAGAGCAATCCGACGCTCTGTCTCCTCCTCCGTTTTTACCACTATCATTCACGCCTTCATCTGCTCCAGAATTGACTACTGTAATTCTCTGTTGATTGGGCTGCCAAAAGTCCGTCTTTCCCCCCTCCAGACTGTTTTAAATGCTGCGGCCAGATTAATAGCCCGACTTCCTCGCTGGTCTCATATTTCCTCTTTCATGTTCGATCATCTTCATTGGCTTCCCCTTACTGCTCGGATTCAGCTTGAGGTTCTCACTTTAGTCCTATACACACGACTTTTACACGTAGGTTGCAAGAGTTCTGTGTCTATCTTCTATATAATATATAATGTTCATTATTGTTAAAGTTTCCGAGTCTTACGCTATACATTACAAGCTGTTCATTTAGGTTTTCAACTCTATATATTTTCATATCCTAGTCCCCTCTTCCATTACAAATAGGGCCAAGAGTTTTCGTACAAATAGGGATAAACATGTGTTGCAGGCAACCTGGCATATTTGGTACGTTTATGTGCAGCATACTCCTCGACTGCAGCTCTTGCTAAGATTGCTGTCTGTGACGCGTAGGAGGTGGCTAAGTATGGATCATGGTGTTGTCCCAAGCCAAGTATATACTGTACCAGCAGTTCAAGTGACTAAGGTAGCACCATCGTGTCACATGCCGTTAGCCTTCTGGTGGCTCTTTTGTGCAGGATTGTCTACACTTTTGAGTGCTTGCCAAATGATGTCATTTATGGCATGATGGTGAATGTATCAATGTAAATGCAACATTAGAGGTAACTGCCTACAACACCTGCTAGCACAAACTATTCAAGTGCTTTTACAATCCTGAGAGTTAAATCCATCAGCAGGTCCAGCTTCCACATCTGACTTGAGCACCTAAAAAGGAATTGTGGTGGTCGGGGTCTGAGGCTGTTTAAGCTTTCAGGGTGGTGTCAGTGGGGGTTGCTTGTTCACCAGGATGCCGAAGTTCTCCTGGTTGGGAGGTGCAAGACAGCTATGGTCACACAGAATGTGAATGGCTGCTCGAGTGTTACTGTCGCCGAGATTGGAACTGATTGCAGCCAGAAGGTAATCCAAGCTTACAGAATGAACTGTACTCTCTTCCACAGAAAAGTTCTCAGATGGTCTGGAGCTCTGACCCAAGGTTTGCTTGTGGCATTTCTATGGTGTTAGTATAAGAGACACTGATTTAGCGCCTTCACAAAAGGACTTAACGATTTACAAGGAATCAGAAGAATGCCGCCGATATATGTGAATTGGAATGTCAACTGACAGGCATTTCAGTGGCATGCACGGTATCTTCGAACGGAATATGCAATGGAATGCGCCTTCAATGGAATGTTCGACCATAGTGTGCAATGGAATGGAATGAGAGGAATGGAATGTGGAATGGCATGCACTTGCAACGGAATGACAGGAATGGAATGCGCCTTCAATTGGTATGCGCATTGCTATGCACCAGGAATGCAGAGCATCCGTATATAAACTAGCAACTGAAAACAGTAGCGAGTCGAGCAAAGCGGAACCAAGCTGTGAGGAGAGCAAGTAAAGCCTAGAGCGAAACGAGTGAGAGTGGAATCAGTGGAAACAAAGTCGAGAGTCTGGAAGCAGCCCATTGAATCTCAACAACGAAGACGAAGCTAAGACGGAATGAATGGAGAACAAATTCTACACGCAGACAACGCCAACACAGAAGAAGAAGATGAACCGAGTCCATATGAACAATGGAGTTAAGCTCAACTCTACCCCCACAACACCCCTTCCCTAGATGACGATATCCTGCTGTCCGTTCAGCAAGAATAAAACTGAGGAAGCAGTGCTGAATGTTCCTTCACCAACCGCTCAGCTGTTGATGACGACGGGAAACCCTCAGCCTCTGTTTACCGATAGCCCCTGCAGACATAAGCAGCACATGAACTCTGCGTGGGCAGTGTGTACTTCTGAAACCAACGACACGTGAGATAGTAGATTATTTAGTTAGTAAGAAAGTTAGAACATTATGAGTTGTGTAGGATCGATGGCGACATATAGTAAATCGAGGAATCGCTTTGGTTGAATCGTATGTGCGACCAACATACTCAGAAATTCTAACGGAAGGATATTCACGTGTTTCGATATGATGCATCGCATGAAGATCATGAGGAGTATGCCCATTTGACAGGAGTGACTATGACCTTCGTCAACCCACATCCGTCTACCCCAAAGGAGTGAGGACATACCACTTCTATTGACGTCTTCCCATTTGCCCGACCAGCATAGTAGGACAGCCTATCGTTCTATACATGTATGTATTATTGGCAATTCAGCCATTAGCCCTTTTTAAACCCCTTTTTCACCGATCGAGATTATTAATGTTACCTGTTCGTGTGAAGCTGACTTGAACCATTTTATTGCGTTATTTGCCTAAACTAGTGTTGTAGTATTAGAAGCCTAAAGTATAATTGTTGCTTGGAGGATATTATATTGATTGCAACAAATGGCTTTGTCAAAACTATCTCCCTTAGGCACCGCTTTGGAAGGAAGTGATGATGATGATCTAAGTGTACAAGGTAACGCTAAGGTAACTCATGATGCCCCCATTCCTTTATCCTAGCCAGATTTTGGAAACACTCCAGAGTTTGTCATCCCAACTGTCCACAGTATTTTCACAGCAGAATAGCTTGTCTTCACAGCAGAATATCTTGTCTTCACAACAAGCTGTCCTACAGCGCATACCAAGTACTCTAGAAATTAATATGTCCGAAGGTCTAGGGAGTCTATCCACCAGGATGACTCAACTAGAACAAAGCTCTGTCGCTGCAAGAACGAATCTAGAGGATCAGAACCTGATTCTTGACCCAAGACAGACCCGGGTCTGTCCTTAGCCACTTGAACCCACTTCGGATTATGGAGGGATGAGTGAAGTTAACTTCACCTCCTCTTGGTTCCCTTCACGTAGCTTCTATACCGCATCGCAGTGCTCGGATATTAGGGCGCACTGAAAGAGTGCAATTCCATCATTTGGGCCAACATTTACAGATCTCTCTTGCCCACTCCATCCTGGGCTGGGCACTCCTCACAACATCTAGAGGAAGGAGGCCCCACTTCTTCTCTAAGAAAGAGGGTCTCCAATCCTAGGTCACAGAAACTGCTCAGCCTAGCAACTGAGACGGACCCGGAGGAGGACGACGACCTCTTAATAAATGATCATATGATAGAGCATAATAACGTGAGCAATCGCAGCAACAGACCCCCGAGCACGCTCACGTGAACCTTGCAGTGGCGCTATAGATGGCGTTCCACTGGGTTGCATACAGCAAGAGTTATGGTTAGGTGCAGGTCCGACATTCCTTACTGGCAACGTACACCAAAATGGCGGAGCCGATATGAGGAGTTACACACACGTCAGGCCAACACCCCACATTAGCCAAGTTATGCCAGCAACCTGCTCATATGGAGCATGCCGGAATACTTGGTGCAAAGTTTATTGGTTTCTGCCAACATTCGAGGTTACAGAGATGGCACCAAAATGTCCTTGTTCTGTTGGGAATGTGCATAAGACCGACCCGAGGATGTCTTCCCCTTGACAGACAGAGAGAGAGAGACACCCAATCTGAGACTGAAGACGTTGGAGAGCTGTTTCTAGCTTCTAACTTCATTCTGAATGGACTAAAAAGACCAAGAGGACTTGAAAGTGGAAATACGGCCAGAGTTGTTCACTTTGTTTTGGAGCAGATGGGTCCATGGAGCTGAATTTTAAGCCCAGTGGACAGATGCAGGAGGGACTTGGAGTACAAGTGGCAGAAGACAGGTGGAGTGGTTGTATGAATTCTGCACTTTCTGTTGTGCTCAGCAAAATGAACCCAAAGATGCAGTTCAGCTTTGAAGCAGATAGATTGATAAAGGATCTGCAAAACCAGGAGTGGACTGGAGCCCAGTTTGTGAGGTTTTGTCAGTCTTGGCTGTTTGATTATTCTGTAATGTAGTTTGATTGGCCGTTGATTTTTATATTTTAAGATATAAATGACAATTTATGAAGCATAGATGCTAACTACATTTATTTTGCTAGACCAGCATTTCCCAAAGTTGGTTCCGCGGAACCCAAGGGTTCCTTGGGGTGAACATAAGGGTTCCGCGAAAACTTGTAATTTAAAAGAAATTTCATCAGAAAATTCATTAGAATAAAACATTCCAAACAGTTTTTAAAAACTACACAAAAACTGTTATAAAAGTTTAAAACTGGTGTCAGTCGTCTCCTGTATTTTGCCCACATTCAGCGATAATTAAAACTTTAACATAACATAACATAACATAATATTTTATTGATCCAACTCAAAAGTACGTAAATTGTAACAGATTGATCTGGGTAACAATTCCCAGATTACTAGAGAAAAAGAAATATATAAACTTAAACAAATGCAGAATACAATACCTGGGCCAACGTACACATAAGTCCAAAGTTCACATCAAATCTGACAGGCCCAGGAGTAAACTGCCAATAATGTCACACTCAAAAAGGAGTGCCTTTGAATATAAAGTAATAAAAAATCAATCAATTCGGATAGTTGAGCTCAATTGGGAGGTCCAGAAGGGATTGGATCCCGCTAAGGAGGGCCCCTATTACAAAGGGAATTTTTAGACAAGATGGCTTTCAGAGGAGGAACAAATTAAAGATTAACTTGTTTTAATGGTAAACAGGATAGTAGCATACATAATAAAAGATTAAAGAAAATAAACAGATTGGATCAACTGGATGTCGACAGACAAGCTGGGTAAGTTTAGTGTGATAACGACAATCTAGCCCCTCAGATCGGGGGCAACCAATTGGAAACAACTCCACTAGCAATCAGCCAACTCCTCAAACTATGCTTAAATATATTTATAGATGAACTGGATTTAATATCTAAGGGTAAGTAGTAAGTAGCATACATAATAAAAGATTAAAGAAAATAAACAGATTGGATCAACTGGATGTCGACAGACAAGCTGGGTAAGTTTAGTGTGATAACGACAATCTAGCCCCTCAGATTGGGGGCAACCAATTGGAAACAACTCCACTAGCAATCAGCCAACTCCTCAAACTATGCTTAAATATATTTATAGATGAACTGGATTTAATATCTAAGGGTAAGTAGTGCCCATTAGCTATCCAGTAACTATATAGATAATACAGATCACTGCGGGGCCCTAAGTAGGTCAGAGCTGTAAGTCTGAATAGGGATGTAGCCATCTTTGTTATAGTTACCTCGATGAAACGAATCCAAGTCTGATAATCATGCATGCAGTGTTACCAATTAATTTGTTTAATTTGCTGGTATAAAAATCTGCCATAGAATGTTGGCTCAAGGAGGGAAATTTAAGGGTTTTGGGCCTCATGTGTTCACACTAGTATGTAATGTGGACTGTTTTCCAGCCTTATATGAGTTTTTAAGTTAAATGGATTGTGTTCTCGACGAAAACATCCGTACAGGAATTGCAGATCATATTCATGACGTGGAAGCGAACTTGGTAAACTGCTGTCCTGCCATGAAGGGCGATATTAATTGGATTCGAAACCCATTCAAAGTAGTCGAAAAACCAGCAAACTTTCCTAATAAAGATTATGAAATTCTTATTGAGATAACGTCGGACTCGGAATTTCACTGAACTTTCATTGATCGGTTTCTGGAGCGGGCTAATTAAAGAATACTCCACTGTCGCGAAATGTTCAGTTAGCATGCTTTTGCCATTTGCCACAACGCATTTGTGCAAAACTGGATTCTCATTTTATACACTACAACGAAAACCAAATATAGATATCGACTAAATGCTGCACCTGACATGAGAATCCAGCTTTCTAGCATCAAACCAAATATTGAAAAATTGTCATAAGAAGAAATAAAAGCACACATTAAAACTTCATGTACTCCCAGCTTTTGATTCTGTCAGTCACTCTGCCATTGCACACTTACTAGCTTCACTTTCCCTTCCAGACAATATATATAACTGGTTAATTAACTATCTCCAAGACAGGAACCACTATACCATTTTTAATGGAACCAAATCCATCATCATCTCAATTAATGCCAGTGTTGTACAGGGATCAGTTTTCGGCCCCACTGGATTTATTGTCTGTATCTCTGATCTCCATCCTATTCACCATCAAAATCGTCTATCCAAATATGCTGATGATACATACTTATTAATTGGATCCAATTCATTAAATACAGCCAATGATGAAATCCAACATATTTACAATTGGTCTAAAACAAAGAACCTGAAAATCAATCCTGATAAAACTCGGGAAATGGCTATCATCAAACGCAACCAACCCTCACTTTCTGACAACCCTTCAATCACAGGAGTTAAACGGTCAACATCAATCAAGATTCTCGGAGTCACCATCGGAGAAAAATTAACAGTCACTGAGCACATCAATCAACTGATAAAAAGTGGAACCTCCTCCTTTTTTGCACTAAGAACTATCAAAAATCATGGAGCATCTCAAGACTCACTACATCTCATCACTAATGCAACAATCGTATCTAGAACCTTATATGCTTCTCCAGCCTGGTGGGGCCTTATAAGTGGCAAGGATAAATTGCGCCTTGAACAATTCCTGAACAAACTCAAACGATTTGGATATGTTCAAACTATCTCTCCCTCCATAGCTGAGCTTGTGCTCAAAGCCGAAATGGCCTTATTTAAAGCAGCTTTACTCAATGAAAATCACTCAATTAGATGTTTATTCCCAACCAACCATATTACTCCTTACTCCCTAAGAAATCGTCCTCACAATTTTAATCTACCAGATAAAGACTCTCGAAACTTCATATCTAGAATGTTATTTTCTAACTCTTACTAAGCTATTATTAACAATTAACAATTTTAATTCACTTCCTTGTACACCTACAGCGTTATGTCTGTTGTTTCATTAAACGAATATAAACATAAACATATTGTGTCCATAAGTCTTGGTCTTAAAAACTGTACATTTTAATTTTTGATATGAGAACAAAAATTTGTTTTTATAAACTGCTTATGTGTGTATTTACTTAGGCCTATATTAGTATGCTTCTCAGGCGTTTTGTAGGCCCTCAGTATGTTTAGTTGGGGTTCCGCCATAAAATATTAAGATGAGAGGGGTTCCCTGGCCAAAAAAGTTTGGAAAACGCTGTGTTCAAGTTTTAAAAAATCTATTCAACATGAAAGTTAAAACTACTACTTCTGTGAGGTGTCAGTGCCAAAAGGATATAGTAGAATTATTTAGTGTCTGGTAATAACCCGAATATGATCTGAATATTAAAAGCTTATATAGCAGCAGCTGTGTCCCACAACTAGACAGCTAATATGGCTTTATTCTGTGTTTATTTTAAGTGTAATTGTGGTGCAATACTGAAATGGATGCTTTTGATATGTTGGTTTGCATATTTGGGCTTGATGTAGGATGGAACAAGTTCACCATCTCCTCAATGTGCGATCAACTATGGCAAGTTCTATCAGATGTCTTACCTGGACAAGGTGAGTGACTTCAAGAGAGGACCCTCCCTCAATGCATCTGGTATAGAACGGTCACCAAAACACTACCACAGGCCAGGTATGCAGAACATTCCATGCATCCACTGGCAGCGATCTTGTTTGACAGGTGTGGGGGGAACATTTTTTAACTGATCTGGTCAAAAAAGAGTTTTGAACTGATCTGCTGAAAAAACAGGTAAAAAAATTTTCTCGCGCGAAAAACTTTGCTCTCCTTTTCTTCGGTTTCTTCAAAATGTGGGGGAGACAAATGTATGATGTGCCCCCACTGTTAAAGGTGGGATCTTGTCCCCCTCGACCCCCTGGATCGCTGCCCATGCATGCATGATAAAACCAATGACTTCTAAGGGCATTTTACGTAATCTGATTTGTGAACTATGATACCTACCATAATGCACAATGCATCATCAATTTGTTGTTGCTTCTAAGTAAAACCACCTTCTTCCTTAATTCTTTCTTGTTTGGATTATGCACTCTGTAATTCTTCGTCCTTTGGACACAGCCAGTTGATATCCTTGAGTCTGCTGAGACTGGAAGATGTACAGGCTAAAGAAGATAAACCTGTCCAGAGATTTCAGTGGCATAGGTCTGCACTGGGTTAAGTTTATGCTCATACAAGACGGGAAGAGAGGTTATGAGTGACGATCAGGGCTGTAGTCGAGGGTATACGCGGGTATACAGCGTGTACTCACCTCCAGAGACCGTATACCCACCTCACAAAATATTTGTACTCACTTCTAATGCAATTTCCGAAAACTGACCATTAGCGTATACTCACCTCCAATTTGTTTCGGAAAACTAACCGGTAGCGTGTACTCACCTCTAAGTTTACCACTACAGCCCTGGTGACGATCTTATCAAAATTTAAGTACGGGTGTGCATGAAAATGTGATATTGGATATTTGTACAGTGCTTTTAAGAACAACTTAAATGTACACATGTTTACAAATGTGTATTTGTATAGTACATCTTTTGCTTATGTGTTCAGGGTTTAAATCCTGGTGCATCATGTAATATTGACAGTTTGCTGCTTTATTATTATTATTATTATTATTATTATTATTATTATTATTATTATTATTATTATCCGAGAATTCATGTCTAGGTTCTGTTCTCTCAGAAAATCGAGTTCACCGCCGCTGCCTCCGTTAGGAAGGCGATAGATATCGATGGGTTTGTTGCTCTTTGGCTCCGGGCAGATTTTTGACATGGCGCCCTGGAAAGCCACTGCGTTGAAACGCTGCACCATCACCGATAGGCTCTTGAATAGGAAGTGTGTTTGCATAATAAACTTTCAGGCATTTCACAAAATCCCTGGTTTTACAACTTGAGAACTGAACTTTAAATAAACTACCGCCTAAAAAAGATAAACTTTTGAAAATAGGGTTTGTTTGCATAATAAACTTCAGTTATGTTCGTCATTTTCATTTCAGGCAATTTGTCAAATTTTCGTCGTCTGATTTCAGGGATTTTACAAAATCCCTGGTTTTTTCAGGGATTTTGTAAAGTGCCTGAGTGAATCAGGGATTTTACAAATTGCCTAAAAATTTCAGGCATTTTACAAAATCCTTGGTTTTACGAATTGCCTGTAACATATACACTGCCCGGCTGTTGCAGCAGTGGAAACCATGACCCATGCCATGGGGTCCCTGCAGGCCTGGATGTCTGCAAACCGGCTGCGGCTTAACCCCGCCAAGACGCTGTTTATATGGCTTGGCACTCCTCAGCAGCTCTCTAAATAGATCTGTCTTCTCTTGCCTTGCAATTTCCACACCTTTCTTTCTCAACCTGGGTCTTGGAATTGCGAGTCATCCTGGACCAGGAACTTGCATTCACGCGGCACATAAATCTTCTCTTCCGCAGCTGTTACTACCAGTCCCGGCAACTCAAGGTGATCTCCTGTTCTTTGTCCCTGGTGCAGCCTACACGCTTGTCCATGCATTTGTTTTTCTTGATTGGACTACTGCAATGCCATATATGACGGACTCCCGGCCTGCCAGATTGAGCCCTAATAGAATCCTGCGTTCTGCTGCCCACCTTGTAGGCCACATCCCAAGTTTGGCAGAGTATCTGCGTATATGAGGGATGTCCTCCACTGGCTCCCCTACCCACATCACATCACTTACCGAATCTCTGCCTTGGTCCGGCGGTGCTTTGAAGACTTGGCCCCTTCATACCTGCGGGAGAGCTCTGCTGTCCCACACGAGGTGGGACAGCAGCGCCATTGCTCTTTCCACTCAGCTGCCCAAGCTGAACTTATTGTTCCCCGTGCACAGACAGCCATACAGCAGCGCCGTGCCTTCTCTGTAGCTGCCCCCATGACCTGGAATGGGCTCCCTATCAAGCTCTGATTGGTCATTTCGCCCTGTTTCTCACTGTCTTCAAAACTGCGTTGTTCAACCGTGGTTGGGCTGGGAGTGCTTCTGAGTAGGCAGTCTTAAAATTGCTTTTATAATAACAATAATAATAGTGCCGGCCTTATGGGCGTGCGAACCGTGCAGTCACACGGAGCCCGCAACTTAAGGGGGCCTGAAAAGCCACAGAAAATTAACATGAACAAGACACCCTAATATGGTCTCGATTAAATCTTCTCTTTCATCAATGAAATAAAAGTCAGCTTCCTCTACACCCCAGAATTCTCGTGTATAGTTAAATTTGACTTGTACTTGTTAACAATCTACTAAAATTAAATGATTAGCAATGAAAAACAATTTGACTTGTGTCATGGGGAGGCCCGTACAGTATATTCTGCACGGGGCCCAAAATATCCTAAGACCAGCACTGATAATAATAATAATAATAATAATAATAATAATAATAGACACACTCTCAATATATCCATGTAATGTATATTTACACACACTGCTGTCAATCAAACGTCCAGACATGAATGTTAATTAAAACTAATCAGCCTAAGCTTCAACTTAAATCAGTGCTTCCCAAACTATGGAACGCGGACCGGTGCCGGTCCGCGAGCCCTCAGTTGCCAGTCCGCAAAGTGAGTCAAGAAACTGGACAAAAAAGACGATAGACGTTTTCGTAATTGGGCCTCGCTTCCAACTACCTTAAAAAAACACGATTGTCTCACAATCAAGACCATATTTTTCATAATAATAAATTACAAATATTTCTTTTTGAAGTAATTGTATTTCAGCTTTTGTAAACGAAAACTGCCGAAGAAATAGTTAGGCCTATTCGACGAATTGCTGACTGGTCAACTAGAAGTTGCTGTTCTCCTTTACTAGAAATTTTGATCGTAACATTTGCGGTTTTTTGACCGGCAATTAGAAACCGGATGTGACGTATCTCTTTCGTCTTTAATAACCTGGTCAGTGCTTCCGTCAATAGAAATTAAGCACGTCTGCTTTTAGTTTCGATATTGTAAATTCAGTATAATAATTATACATTTGAAAATTATGACAATTAAAAATTCCACATCACATCCCGGAGACGAGGACGGCGTTCTTCAAGCTTAAACACACGTCTGTTATATAGTTTCTTAGAGCTTGAATCAATCAATCAATGAATCAATATTCGTTTATTGAGGGCTTTTTCGAATCTCTGGCATAAAAAAAACTAAAAATTATAAATATATTAATAAACAGCACTAGCATGTATATTTATCAATTTTTATATGCAACTTTTTGATTAATATAAGATCAATACAATAATCAGTTGATATTTAGTACTGAATTCTATACCTGCGCTATAATATACTATTGAAAATAGTTTAACTTTTCTGATCCACTTTATGGATAAAAATAAGTAATAAATTTGGCACCGGTCCTGCTGTAATTGGAAAATTCCTGCCGGTCCGTCACACTGAAAGTACATTCCTGCTGAAAGTACATTCACACTGACAAGTTTGGGAAGCGCTGACTTAAATGAATTTCAATGCTTTACGAAAGCATGTTCACAAGGCATATAATAAATGAGTAATTATATGAACTTATCTTACCATACCATTCCTTACATCATCTTACCATCACATTAATCCCTTTTTAAAATACTTAATTCTTAGCAAGATTCAGTTAAAGTAAACCAAAACACGTACAGCGGAAATTTGTGCTTGTTCGCTAACAGGCTGTGTCTTCACATTGACCATTGGCCTGTGCTCGTATGCTTGCATACTTTTATAGATCTTGTCATTTACAGAATTTTTTTAGGACATCTTGCATTTCTTTTCAGAGAACTTCAGCTACAGCAGGGTCAGAAAGGACTTTATAATGCCAGCAAAACGAGGTAAACACTTGATGCCTTACTAACATAGCATAACAGTAGTGAGGTGCAACTTCAAGAAAATAATCATCAGCAGTGCTGATCAAATATTGTGAGTGGCCAAAGTTCCATGTTTTATCAACTATGAGCCTCAATTTTAATAAAATCTTTTGCTGAACAGGAGACCAATGCAAAGATATAAGAACAGAGTTTATGTGTTCATATTTTGACATATTATTTATGGTGGTGCTGTGTATAATGTAAGCAACAGAGGATCAAGCATGGAACCCAGTAGAACACCACATAGCAACAAAGTACCAGGTGATTATTTACCCTTTAAATATACTGAATGTGGACAAGATGAATATTAAAGCAATTCAGTGTGTAGGACTAGAGATCCCAAACCAATGCTTGAGGCAATGAAGAAGAGCTGTCTGTTATGAGTAGTCCCTGGAGCTGCCACAATCTGCCACCACTAAGCTCTCAAGTCGAAACCAGTCACTAAACTACCGACTTCTAGCAACTTCATTCACTCAATACTTTAAATGTATATTGTTGTATTCACAGTCTCTGAGTTTCAATTTTTGACGAAGACTTCAGCAGCATCATGGCCCCATACCAGTCCGCGTGTGATTGGTGACCTGACTGAGCAATGTTAACCGAAATCACGAGTTTGATCATACTGAAATAAATATTCAATTGTATACAGTGTGAAACATAAAGATAAAAATTAGAACACGACAGAGTGGTCATACGTAACGTAATAAGCAGTTTTAAACATGAAACTGTAACAAAACTATGCCCCCATATATCTGTAATAAGCGGTGACAATATTACAAACTTGAAACTTTAGTTTAACATGTCATATATGTAAGCTTTTATTCAAAAGTATCTGTGTGCAGTTAAACTGATAAAACTTTTGCCAGTCTGCAGCTTTGGAAAGTTTGAGAAGCACTGAAAATAGACTACATGCAGTTTAACAACCATTTACTTGGTATACCTGCCTGGTTGGTGTCTGTTAACGTTACATGACGTCACACAATCGTTTTCATATATTTAGATTGAATGTTAAAAGGTCATCATTCACTCCTCATAGTCTATTTAATTGACTCTCATTCATCCATGACAATTATAAAGTCAATCAATAAAGCAAGCAATTTTCGTTTATTACTAATACAAGCTGTCAGAACGCAACTTCAGTCAACTAAATGGTTGCAGCACGCGTTATAAAATGATCATAAAGATAGTTGATACAAGTAATCAATATATAATTTTATATAAAACTCTAGGTATAAAGTTACAGTCGTCCTTGCAAGAGAGTGAAAAGTCATGAGGACAAGGTCGGACGACATGGCCGCTGGGTCAACTAGGAGGAACGTGGCATAGTGGATGTCTCATTATTAAGAATTGTCCAAAAAAGGCGAGCGTCAGCTTCAGAAGCCATTTCTGCAGCGGTAGTGGTCAAAGGACGTAAGAGGCCACGACGCTGCATTCTCCTGATGATCTGCTCGATCCTGTCGCGTTCGGCTGCTCTGGTATTGTATTGTATTGTATCTAGAAATTTATAAAGCGCGTTTCACGGAATAACTATTCAGTGGCGCTCTCAGCACAGAAGCCCTAGGGAAACAGAAATGCGAGACTGATGAGGAAAAGCCAGTCATTAGTTTGGCCCTGAGCAGAGAGGGAAGATCATTCTACAGCATATCCCCACCAGGCCGGCGAGACATACATAAGATTGGCGATGGTAGTAGCTTTGACCACAACATGGGTAGCAGACACTGACAGACCATGTGATTGGAGCACATTCAGTGCATACATAGAGAAAGAATCCACAGCAAGTATAGATTCATATGCATACATACATGTTTGTATGTATACATACATACACGCATACATTCATATATGCATGCATGCATGAATGTATGTTTGTATGTATGTATGCATGTATGTATGTTGTATGTATGCATATTCCGGCAGATCCCCGGAATAGCGGACCCCCAGAATAGCGGACCCCAGAATAGTGGACCGGAACCAATTTGCCATACTACTTTTCAAATCGTGGCACCGCCACTGGAACTGATCCAGTCATAATCTGATATAATTAAATCCCAGTCATAATATTAAGTAATCCAACTTGTTTAAGGGTGTTTACGGTAGGATTACATGAGGACTGATCAGTATTGAGCTAATCTAATTAAATTCTATTGTAGGTAATCTAATCCAGGGGTTCTCAAATGGTGGTATGCATATCGCTAGTGGTATGCTAGGTGTTTTTAAGTGGCACTTGAACAAATTCAAACAAATTTAAATTTTCTCTGAGTTTATGCACAATTTTCTTTGATTAGCTATTGACTATTGAAACCATTATTCTACGTCCACCATGCGCTACTTTTTCTTTCAATTTTCTACACGTTTATGCCCATCTTTCTTTGGTTAGCTGTTCTACGTTCACCTTTATTTATTTATTTATTATGAACATTTTTAGTGCACGTAAAGTCACAGAAATGTGAATCTGAGGCGCAGTTAGGCAGTCGCCAGGTGAAGAGCAATTAGATATCCATATGTTTGAAAGCCAGGGAGAAGTAGTGTGTTTTGAGGTGTTTCTTGAAAGAAGAAGAAGAAGAGGTTGAGCAACGGATAAACTATCTATCATGTGCTTCTTTTTCTTAACAGTTAAAAAATTTTCTACGCTAATTGCAAGGGGACTTCGCACTCGCCTGTTGTTTTTTTAATCTGACCTTTGCTAGTGGTACACCAACATTCAATTTTTTTTACCTGGTGTTACAGTAAAAATAAAGTTTGAGAACCGCTGATCTAATCCAATCTCAATCTGATGCAACAAATTTGAAATGCAGCTGAACAGGTGCATCCAGAGTTGGACTGGGACCATTTTGGGGGCCTTTCCATTTAGAATATTTGTGTATTGACATATAATTAATTCCTTTCTGCTCTACTACCATACATTGCTAAAACCAGACGAGCCCATGTGCCATGGCACACAGGTATAATGGCCAGGCTGCCACTGGTAGCATAAATTGTCCATGGCTTTGAGTCTATTTTCCTGGGCTTCATTTAGATCTGCATCTTCTTTTGGCTATAAATATCACGAGCGTCTTCTATCAGTTTTTAAAACTATTCTGTTCTGGAACAGACATAAACTTCCTCTGGATTGAGCCTCCCTAGTCAGAGGATGCATCCTCACTAGGGAGGCTCCATGCACCATTTATCAACATTTGAAAACTGTTCTTTTGCTGAGACTGGCTGGAAGCACTTTTGAGTATGGTAGATATATTGAAGAAGTCCTATATAGCTTTACTGAATGATTGTTCTAATTATGTGAATTCTTT
The DNA here is from genome assembly GCA_963556255.1 of Allolobophora icterica. Taxonomy (NCBI): domain Eukaryota; kingdom Metazoa; phylum Annelida; class Clitellata; order Crassiclitellata; family Lumbricidae; genus Allolobophora; species Allolobophora icterica. The sequence continues at coordinate 29,529,222 of OY744602.1, forward strand.
TATGCTGCATCGGTTTACAACATAAATCAGAAACAAGCAAGTATCCAATTTGTTATTTAGACTTGTTACATGTTGTGCTTTATGTCCTGTTGATGATGTTTTGTGTTTATCTCAGCACATTATTTTCAAAAACTGCATGATGTGTTGGTGCAAATGTGGAGTATTTAGCAAACAGGAGGCTCAAGTCATCTTGCACGAGCAGTTTCGACCAAAATGCTGTGTACAAAGTTTCACGTAGTCAGTTTAGCCATAGCCTCAGTTTCTACAAGCAAAATCTTAAACACAGTAATCGTAATTGTAAATTCTGAATTTCCATAGTGCTATTTAAACGCTAAGGGGAGAGCATCAGTTTATTCATGAGCACTGTGTTAGGTCAAAAGGGTTGTTCAGAGATATTTAATGAAGATCCAAGTCTGGTTGCTAGGAGATCAGAGAGAGAGAAGGAGGCAGATGAGCTACCAAGGTGGGTTTCATTTACAATGAGAAAGATTGAAATGGGAAGAGTAAGAATCTTAAACAGGTGATATTTGAAGTGGAAGCCTGGGGATGATAGAGACGCCTGAGGCAGTTGATGCTGGGTTAGCACTAAGTGGCGTAATTGTGAAAGTGAACATTGCTATGTCTGCACAGTGGCAATAAACACTAACAGGGATAGATTCGTACAAAAATCATGATGTGATGTTGATGTTTGTGCCTATGGGTAACAATTTAGGTACTGGAAATAAAATTTGGTCAAAGTTTTTACTCCCACACAACCTTTTTTCCAGGGTTACATTCTCCAATGGTTTTTGCAAAATCAACCAGTGCCTTGTGGTTAAGGTGATTATTTGGTTTGTGCAGTGTGTAATATCTGTTGAAATTCATTGTAACAATCACCTAGCAGCATAGTCATAGCTGTGTAAAATTGTCTTAATTTTTGTGAAACTGTTTTTATTTAAATGTACAGAGTAGCTGGAAAACTTTGATACAATTTATTATTATTAATAATAATAATAATAATAATAATAATAATAATAATAATAATAATAATAATAATAATAATAATAATAATAATAATAATAATAGTCTTTATTAGTTCAAACTGACAAGTACACAGTAAGATTACATTGAAACACGACAGTACAATCAAGATCTTAATTAAACATTCGGTTTGGCAGCCATGCAAGGCATTGCCCACATTTGTTTAGCTTAGCCTTCTGCTAACGCTCCTTGTGAGGCGCTGCTGAGCACAGATTGAGTGGCGCCATAGAAAGTCCTGAATGATGATGATGATGATGATGATGATGATGATGATGATGATGATGATGATGATGATGATGATGATGATGATGATGATGATGATGATGATGATGATGATGATGATGATGATGATGATGATGATGATGATGGGGGTTACGGGTATCGAACCGCAATCTAATGCTCTCCTGGGGCCGTATTCATGAGACAGGCTTACTCGTACTCCCGGCTTAAATCTGACCTACGCCGGAGTAGTGGGTTAATTCAGTATTCATGAGACTGTAGTAACGCCTTACGCTGGGAATAATGCTACTTACACCCTAGGTGTAAGTTCGCTATTCCAAGCTTAGCGGCGATAAACAAAGATGGCGCCATTGTGATTCGCTGCATTCGACTAAGTTTTAGACTTCAAAAAGTGTTTCAGAGTTGCCGTAATTAGCTCGTCTCGTTCACCGACAACGAACTTTATATTGCTGTTCGATCTAGCTGTCACAAACTGCTAGTAGTTGATGAGATGCCTGACGATGTTGCATTCGAAGTGCCACGTCTGGGTTTCCTTATGTTGGGTAATGCCGCTACCATTGATTTCAAACAATTCTTGCAATGAAGTTCATTTTCTCGTTAACAGTTATAGTCACTATCCACTGTAAATTAAACCAATGTCATGTGAACTGTAGAATGTACCGGAAAGCAGAAATACATTGTGCTGGAATTGTCGGGAAAAGAGTTTAACTCATGAGCTGACTGGTGCATTTGAGAATTTTGTATAAGCTCGGTTTGTTCTGAAGGCATTATTGTTAAATCTATATGCTTTTTATATCCAATAGTTAATTGTATCCTGTAAATAATGGTGATAATGTTGATTTCTCTTTCTTAAGCAATTGATTAGCATAGGCATTACAAAGATTATATATATTATTTTATAGCAACCTAGCTGTAATGCAATCATTCATTGTTGCCACACAGCTCATGTGCTACCTTGACAAAAATGGTCTCCTCCCCACTTTCCAGTCCGGTTTCCGTAAGGGCCACTCCACAGAAACCTTGTTAGTCCGCCTGCTATCTGACATATATGGAGCCATTGACAGATATCAGGTCACTCTCTAAAATAGATTTGTCTTCTCTTGCCTTGCAATTCCCACACCTTTCTTTCTCGACCTGGGTCCGGGACTTGGGAGTCATCCTGGACCAGGAACTTGCATTCACGCGGCACATAAATCTTCTCTCCCGCAGTTGCTATTGCCAGCTCCGGCAACTCAAGGTGATCTCCCGTTCTTTGTCTCCCGGTGCAGCTTCCACGCTTATCCATGCTTTTGTTGTTTCTCGATTGGACTACTGCAGTGCCATATATGACGGACTCCCAGCCTGCCGGATTGAGTCCCTGAATAGAATCCTGCGTACTGCTGCCCGCCTGGTAGGCCGCATCCCCAAGTTTGGCAGAGTGTCTGCTAGGGTGGTGCTCAAAACTGTTATTTTTTGCAAATAGATGGGACAGCCCCTAGTTATGTTCCTTTTGATATACTAGGCTAGTGTGCAAATATAAAAATATTCCATCATTTAGGGGTGCCACATGAGGTGACAAGTTTTCAAAATTTTAGACAAGGAATGTAAGCACAATTGTGATAATATTATCAATATTCTTTTGTATTTTGCTAAACCGAAAGTAAATTTTAAATTGATAGGTTTAAAAGTACAGTACCTAAAGAGTACTTGTGAGCATTATTGAACTCTGTCAGTTTGATTGAAGAATAAAATATTTATTAGTCCATTTTTGTGACCGTTAACTTCTTGGGGTCTGGATACTTTTTCCAATGTTCGGACACCACATGGAGCAAGGCCTGCTTTTGACATTAATCCTTGGTCAGTATTTGATTGTATTCTTGGATCAGTGCCAATCCCCTTTCTGCCCTATCATTCACCTCATTCAACCTTTCTGATGACACTCCAAATAGATAATTATAATAATAATACCACGGACGATTTCTATAGCACCATAATGCAACCATGCCACTACAACAGTGGTTCCCAAACTATGGTCCGCGGACCGGTGCCGGTCCGCGAGCCCTCAGTTGACGGTCCGCAAAGTGACTAAGGAAATTGAACAAAAAGACGATAGACGTTTTCTCGATTGGGTCTCGAAGCTATCGCTTCAAACTATCTTCAAAAAACACGATTGTCTCGCAATCAAAACCATATTTTTCATATAAATTAAAAATATTTGTTCTGGGAGTAAATGTATTTCAACTATTGTAAACAAAAACTGCCCAAAACTATTTATTTGATGAATTGCTGACAGGTCAAATAGAATTTGTTGTTCGCCTTTACTAGAAATTTTGATTGTAACATTTGTGGTTTTTGTCAACTTTTGACCGGCAATTAGAAACCGGATGTGACGTATGTCTTTCGTCTTTAATAACCTGGTCACTGCTTCCGTCAATAGAAAATAAACACGTCAGCTTTTAGATTCGATATTGTAAGTATAATATTATTAAAATCTGAATATTATAACAATTAAAAATACACACCACGGAGACAAGGACGGCGTTCTCCAAACTTAAACACACTTCTGTTATATAGTTTCTTAGAGTCTGAGGGATTTTCATCCCTTTGCCATTAAAAATATTTAAAAATAATAACTATATTAATAAACAGCACTAGCATATACAGTGTACATTTATCAATTTTTTTTTAAATGCAACTTTTTGATTCACATCAGATTAGTACAAAGTGTTTCAGTTGATATTTAGTACTTAATTTAGTATACCCACACTACTATTAATATTTTAAACACTTTTTTGACCGAATTTATAGATAAAAATAATTAATAAATTTGGCACCGGTCCTGCTGCAATGGAAATATTCCTGCCGGTCCGTCACGCTGAAAGTATCTTCCGGCCGGTCCGTCACACTGAGAAGTTTGGGAACCGCTGCACTACAAGATGCTGTCCTGTTTCCACGAAGTTGGATCTTCTCCAGCCAATGGATGCACAGTATTCATCATGTTTGAAATCACAAAATCATCAAGAGTACATTCATTCATTCATTCATTCATAACGGACAGTTATATAGCACCTCTTCAAGGAGTACTACTCAGAGGTGCTCCCGACTACATGAAGCTGTGTGTACAGTAATTTGTGAACATTTGGATAGAATGCCAACACCAACTTTGGTTCTCATTGTCTGCAACAACAAGGTCTTGGTAGCAGCATCAATGCAGTCATCGAAAAAGCAGAAATCGACCAAATCCTCACTGAGGTACCAAGCATGACGGAAAGTGCCTTTACAGTCACATTTGCCACATTCAGATTTATCGATCTGAATTTCACGAGGCGTTGGAAACATGTTAGATCATTTGTGGCAATTGAATAGAGTGTGAATCTGTGAACCAGGATCTGAGATAAACAAAGCAGATGAACAGGTTCAGTGAACGTAGTAAATTTATTTTCCAGAAGGTAATTCGCAATTGAGATCGTAAAAGGAATACTTTGTGAGAATAGATGGCCTTGGCCATCCACCTGGCTCTATGCATGACACCAGAGGCTGTAAAATGCAACCCTTGAGGTGGGACATGACCCATGTATATCAGTGCAAGTTCCAAGAGCTCTAGATAATCATCACGAGGCTGATTGTTTTTTCTGCAAACATTCCACTTCAAATTCAACAGCGTCTTGCATCATTTCTTTGTTACTGTTAAACACTGCTGCAATTTCATCATCTGACAAACCATCAGCAATCGTTTAAACATAGGCATTTCAGGTCCAGGAAATGGTCCAGCCAGAGCGTTGAAAACATCTCCAAGGACAACTTTTAAAATGTGACTAATTTGAAATGGATTATGAATAATGTGGGATAGTGTGAGTAAATAAGTAAATAAATAACTAAGCTTAAGAAAAGCCTTAAATGCACAGACTACAAAGTCTAGAAACTTGATTTAAAAATTGCAATTATTTATTTACTCCTCAGCTCCAGTTAATTCTAAGTTATATATTTATTATTTAATCATTAATTTATAAAACAAATCATCAGAGAATAAGGTATCCAACTATCTATGGTGCATAACACTCATCACATAATTACAGTAATCAAATAATAGGTTCTAGAAGTGATGAACTTTCATCCAGCTCCTGAAAAAATAAGAAAGTTGATTTTTACGGCTTCAATGATGCAAAATGTGTCGTATGCAAAACTTAAGTTGTCATGTGGCACGCCCAAATAATGGAATATTTAAAAAAGATTTTGCACATGAGTTTCTACTACCAATACGAACAGAACTAGGGGTGTCCCAGGCATTATTAAAAAAAAACTTTTTTCACTACCACCCTAGTGTCTGCGTATATTATTATTATTATTATTATTAATGAGCTTTTATATAGCGCCCCTTCAAGGTTATCTACTCAGGAGTATATGAGGGATGTCCTCCACTGGCTCCCCTACCCACAGCGCATTACTTACCGAATCTCTGCCTTGGTCCGGCGGTGCTTTGAAGGTTTGGCCCCTCCATACCTGCGGGAGCTCTGCTGTCCCACCTCATGCTTGCAGCGCCATTGCTCTCTCCGCTCAGCTGCCCAAGCAGAACTTATTGTTCCCCGCACGCGGACAGCCATACGGCAGCGCCGTGCCTTCTCTGTGGCTGCCCCATGACCTGGAATGGGATCCCTACCAAGCTTGGTCAATTACCGATTGGTCATTTCACCCTGTTTCTTACTGTCCTCAAAACTGTGTTATTTGACCGTGGTTGGGGTGGGAGTGCTCCTGAGTAGGCAATCTTGAAGGGGCGCTATATAAAACTACTTTAATAGTAATAATAATAATAATTCATAATAATGCACAGAATATCAATTTACCCTCATTAATTTATCTTCTGTTATAATTTATTTTTATTATTTAACCATAAATCATTTGTGCAATTGCAGGTGATGTAGATCGTATGCTTTTATACGACTGGAAATTCACATGCCATTATTTGTGCGCTGTTTGGGGTCATTCCTGCAATTCGGTTCAATAGTATGTCCCAAACATGTTTGAATGCGGATACGTAATAATATCATCAGATTAGATCAAAATACTTTACTATGTAAATATAAAAATGTTACTTGACTTAAAATGTCTTAAAACAATCATCAGTATCGTAACATACGGCACAGTGAAATAGTTTTTTAATCAGCAGGGTACAGTAAGTAGCGTGTCCCTTCTACATTTGGCGGTAATAATCTTGATCATTCTACTCAAACAGTGTATAATTTCTGCGTGTTTGTAAAATATTCACATAACATCATGTGCTGGCCGTAATATAAGTTAATTTTACTTTCTGTATCAGAGCTTATAACAGTAATATTTCTTTAATAATGAGAGTCCCTAGGAATTTTGTCAACTCTGTTACTTTCAACTATTATTAACATTTTGGATGCATCTTGATATGTTTAGTTTTATTTAATTCATCAAGTGGAGCACTTCTGTGCGGTTTAAAATTGATGAGAAGATTGGATGATTTTACGTATGTTTTATAGTTCTAAAATTTCCGTTTTTATTTATTTTTACATCGTACATTTAGAGTATGTCAACTTTGTTACAGTAGTATGACCTTGATAATGTCTAAGTTTACGATTTTTCTTTCAGAAATCGTGATATACAAGTAATCTAAAGTCTGAATATCAAAGTCAGTGATATTAAGAGGAAGCATTATGCTAAAAACTTTTTTTCACGTCAAATGTCAACTCTGTTACCGTCATACCCTGTTACCGCGCTGAGATAACAGAGTTGACATATCTGTAACAGAGTTGACCAAACATAGTTCTGCTGCAGTTTCTGGTCATATCTAAGCATATTTCTCATTTGTGCTTGATATTTGTTATCAATAGGTTATGAGGTATGGCTACATAGGCGTAGTTTGTGGGCTGTACGAGGGGTAGGCCTACCCGTAACCCCACTATTTGGACTGGAGGTACCGCACCCCTCGTTTTAAACAATGCCTATCACTAGTTTATTATTGTGCCTTCCCAGAGATCGCAGTCTCCGCCTTGCTTCGAGTATGTAGACAGAGTGAGGAATATGTACCACAAAAGTACGAAAGTACTTAGAGGCACAGGTAAACCGAGAGCCAGACGAAATGAGGCACAGGCAGTCAGACAAGCAGACTTTCAGCCACAAAGGTCACCTGACAGACTGACCGCCGTAATCAGCCTGCGGACAGCAGGCGCCACAGATCTGGGCCACGGCTACAGTCTTCTTGTAAAAAGATCTAACATCGCCTTCGCTCTCCGCGTTGTGGTTTTCATCTTAGTCTTATCGGGATGTGGTCAAATTGCAAGCTTCTATATCCTTCATCAATTAGAAATCCGTATATGGATTCACACTCATTTTGTCGGCCTTGATATGACCCCTCACCCTGGAGTCTCCTCACAATCTCAGAATCAATAACTGTCCTTGGTTAAACATATCCGAGCAGGCTAGCTGAAGAAAGCTCCCTCCGTTGCGTAATATTATAGGCCTAAGCCTTTAAGACGCCGTTGATTTTGACTTGTAAACATCGACTTCCGATTTTGCTGATAGGGAAAATGGATAAATTTGTTGTAAAACGAAAACGAGTAGATAACATTATAGACGATAAAATTGCCGTTATAGAGGTAAGCTCATCAGCGTTTCATAATCAGTAACTGACAGGGTAATATGTCCAAAATGGTCTCCATGCGAAAAGCGAAAGTGGAGAAGAAATTGGTATTCCCTACTTTTTAGACCAAAGTTACGCCCCTGTATGGCTAAATTAACAGTATTATTACTGTGTTAGCATCACAACTTGCTCTTGAATGTGTAGCTAGTATGCTTGTCAACTCTGTTACCCGTCAACTCTGTTACCCGTCAACTCTGTGACGAGCCTTTGACACTTTTAAACAGTTTCTAAGTATTATACAAAGACGATAAATGTCATACACTCAAATAGTGTGCATCACATTTAAGTACTCCTGCAAGTTTAATTACTATGCGAGTTCTGGTTATTTGTCTACAGCTGAATCTATGTCATGCTTGCTATGCATAGTACACAATATTTGTAATAATTATTGTTTAATAAATATATTGGCCATTTTTCAGTTTCATTTTTGATGTTATTTTAACACGAAGAGACTTATTGTTACTAGAAACACCATCCTTTTAAATATGTAATAACTTCTACCTACTCACCTACTACCATGTTTGTCGGTAACAGGGTTGACAAGTTAACGACAGACATACTAACTTTGACGTGGATCACATCTTTCTTTATGAGTAGTCTTTAAGCCTCCATATTTTGCATCAAACCCCAACAGTATCATATTTATCCAAATACCACGTCAAAGTTTCTTGAAAAAATACTTCCAAAAAATATTTTTTAACAGTCTATTTTGCACCCGATTGCAGGAATGACCCTTTGGTGTTAATCAGTCAACTGCAAGTCCTGCTATCAGCCGTGTTACCGAGTCCACTTGTCTGACTTATGCGAAATGGTTTCATCTCCTCAACTAGTGAGAAGCTGATCTGACGAAGGCAGTACTGTATTTGTTGCCTTGCACAACCATGCCACTCAACTCAACCATGTACTTGATGATCTAGTCATCGTATCGTATCGTATCGTATCTAGTAATTTATAAGGCGCCTCTCGCAGTATAAACTATTCAGAGGCGCCCTGAGTGCATGAGCCCCGTGGAAACAGAAACGTCTTGAGCAAGCGAGTAGATGCAGGGGAGATTCCCATCATGACTTTAGTTCGAAGTCGAGATGGAAGACCATTCCAGGCAGAGGGACCTGTTACAGCAAAAGCTCGACGTTGGGCAGAGTGGTCCTAGTACGAGGGACAAAGAGATCAAGACAGCCAGTAGAGCGCAAAGGACGAGCAGAAGTTGCAGAGAGAGGTTGCCGCATAAGGTCAGAGAGGTATTTAGGGGCAAGCCGTAGCTGGGACTTGGAAACCAGAAGGAGGATCTTATACTGGATACGCGAAGTAATCGGGAGCCAGTGTAAGACTTCAATCATATATGTGGAGATATGAGCAAAGGGAGGAAGATGTGCTATGAGCCTTGCAGCAGCATTTAAGACTGACTGGAGGGGGAGAGCCGTAGCATGGGGAGACCGAGGAGGAGAGAGTTACAGTAGTCGACCCGAGAGCAAATGAATGCATGTACGATGGAGGTAAAGACAGTAGGTATAGTGGATCACCTGATAGCTCTCAGTAGTCTCAGTTGGAAGAGTCAAAGTCGAGATATGTTCAGTAAAGGTGAGGGAGGAGTCAAGAGTGACACCCAAATCGCGTACACTGGAGGAGTAGGTATAAGAAGGAAACTTGAGTGCCAGCAGTGAATAGTCAAGCTTATTTAGTTGTTGCTTAGTGCCAAACCAAATCAATTGAGTCTTGGTGGAATTTAAACAAAGTCGATTTGATGACATCCAAAGGTGCAAGTCTTGGGTAAGTGCATCAATGGAGGAAACAATGGAAAGTTGATCAGCTGGTGGACCATGAACAAAAGCTTGTGCGTCATCAGCATGGAGTTGGCCCGTCGCAGCATGTCATGGACAATGGACAATGATAGAGAAGACTGTAGCACTGCAGCAGTAACTGTCCACACCATCATAGATCAGGCACAAGTAGCTGCAAAGAAGGAAGCAAGGGGCTGACTAAATAATAACCTTTTAGTAATTTTATTTCGTATAGACTCTTATGATTTTAAAGTATATGGTAACCAAAGAACATTTTGTTATGTTGTGTTGCTTGTTGAGCTGCCAAATGAATAAGAAGCTATGCTTGTAAAGTCTTTCTTCTAGCTGTCAAAGGTCACCATCATAGTCAGAGCTCTTAGCGTAACATTGTGCATTTTGGTGCTACAAGGAAAAAATTTGCATTTTTGTGCTCAGAATGAAATTCTGAACAAAACCTGATGTAGTGCCAATTGAAAAAACTAAAAAAGTGTTTCGAGTTTTTTTCGACTTTTTACCTTATTGGGTTAGTCTCATCCAAGTCACTGAGGTTGGTGTAAAACTTGCTCATTTAAAGATAGAAGCATGAAATTTGAGACATGGTAAGAACATATAATGAGGTCAAATGTTAGCTATAGGCCCATCGCAGATTTGCCCCGTGGCCTCAGTGGCAGCCATTTTCCAAAATGGCCGACGCAAAACAGAGATTTTTCAATACCTCAGCTTCTAGTTCAATTCGAATCGTGATCTTGGTGTCCAAATGGCTGACGCAAAACAGAGATTTTTCAATATCTCAGCTTTTAGTTCGCCTTTTTTTCAATTGGCACTATATCAGGTTTTGTTCAGAATTTCATTCTGAGCACAAAAATGCAAATTTTGTCCTTGTAGCACCTAAATGCACAATAATGACATTTTTAACGCTAATTGACTGGGCTATCACTAACTTCTGAATTATTGTGGAGAAGGATGGTGAAGCCTGAAGGCATATGCTTTCTTACTATATGAAGTGAGTTGGACAATGGATCAGCCATGTTACTTGAGTTGCAACAGCATGACTGCAGCTGGATTCTTTGTCTGCCAATCACAAAATACATCGACAACTAGCAGGGCCGCATTAAGGCCAGTGAGGGCCCGGGTGCTGTGATTACCATCAGTGCGGAGCCAATTACAAGTACAATAAAAAATTTTTAATGTACTTCCGAAAATGTGGCCCCCTTAAAACTGCAGGCCCAGGTGCTGCAGCACCCCTAGCAGTGCTGCAGCACCCTTAGCACTCCACTCCTTAATTTGGGCCTGACAACTAGTCACAATATTAATATTGATTCACAACATTCCTGCTAAACTTTTAGAAAGAAATTTTTAAGGCCCATGTAACTGGTTGTGACGTAGAGTAATTTAACAATAATCACAGTTGAAGAAAAATACGTAGAGTAATTTAACAATGATCACAGTTGAAGAAAAATATGTTCAAGAAATAAATGATAAAGTCCTAATTTTTATGGAAATACTAGTCGTAAATAAAGGGTTGTTTTCTAAAACAATTCCTTCATGAAAAATATGTAATAAAATGGATTGATATATTGCATAACTTCTACAAACTTTCCTAGTGTAATTTCCAAAGTCAAGCTTGTCACAAAACTAGCTGTATCCATCATAACTGTTGCAAAGAGGTATGACCTATTTCCTGTACAACAACCAACACTCAAAAACATGTATTTCTCTTATCTTGTCTGAGAATTTATTAAGTGCCGCTTTCAGAGCAACCTATTCAGAGGCACTTCCAGAGTTACTCTAACGACGCCTTTTTTAATTTTACATTTATGTTATATATGATTCGTTTTGGTTTAGGCAGTCTTTTAATCTTTTAATTTTTCTTTATTCCTACATTTCTCGTACAAGAACTCATTGATGACTTTCTGCCATTCTTCACAACACTATGCAACCGGTCGATCCAGGAAACTCATCTTCCGTCCTCTCAAAAGCGGTCAGTTCTGCTTCCAGCATTGAAGCGAGAAGGTCTGGATCCAGATGATCCAGCCAACTACCGACCAATTGCCAATGTTACATTTTTATCTAAAATATTACATCGCATAGTCGCTAACCAATTAATTGCATATTTAGACATGCATGAGCTGCTTCCCTCCCAGCAATCGGGCTTTCGGAGGAACCATTCCACAGAGACACTCCTGGTCCGTCTACTATCTGATCTCTATGGTGCCTTTGACCGTGGTCAGGTCACTCTCTTGGCTCTTTTCGGCGTTAGTGCTGCTTTCGACTCTGTCGATCATCCTATCTTGCTCCAACGCCTCTCTACTTCTTTTGGGTTGGCCGGTGCTCCTTTAGAATGGCTTCGCTCCTTTCTGTCTGAGCGCACAAGCTGTGTGGTTGTTGGTGCCTCTAGGTCCCGTTGGGTCCCTGCCCCTTTTGATGTGCCACAGGGCTCAGTGTTGGGCCCTTTATTGTACATTATTTACACAGCTGGTATTAGTTCCTTGCTGTCTGCAAATGGCCTCCTGCACCAGCTCTATGCTGATGATGTGCAGGCCTATGTTCACTGCCTCGCCACCGACTCAGTGTCTTCTGCATCGCTGATGTCCCATGCGATTGACTCTCTCTCATCATGGATGGCTTCAAATCGCTTGCTTTTGAATCCATCTTAGACCCAGTTTATCTGGATCGGTACCCGCAGGCAATTGACGTCCATTGTGACTTTTCCTCATATCTCTTTCTCTCTCACAGTTCGAGACCTTGGAGTAACTTTGGATCAAGAGCTGAATTTCTCACAGCATATTAATTTGGTCACTCGTAGTTGTTACTATCAGTTACGCCAACTACGAGTTGTCTCACGTTCTCTCTCTCACAATGCTACTGTGGCTCTTGTGCATGCCTTCGTCACCAGTAGACTTGATCACTGCAGTGCGGTACTTGTAGGCCTGCCTCTTAAGCTAATTGGGCGCCTTGATAGGGTTCTCCGCTCAGCGGCTCGCCTGTTGATTGGTCACCTTCCTAAGCATGCTCCTGTCTCTGCCTTTATGCGTGATGTCCTTCACTGGCTCCCTGTTTCTCAGCACATCTCCTATCGGGTTGCTGCACTTGTCTGGCGTTGCCTTCTAGGCTGTACTCCATCCTACCTGTCTGATCTTTGTCGGCCTGTCTCTGATATTTCAGCTCGTCGATCTCTCCGCTCTTCGGCAAGGGGGAGCTTTTAGTCCCCGTGCTCGCACTGCTATTAGACAGTGTCGGGCCTTTTCGGTTGTAGGACCCTCCATCTGGAATGGCCTACTATTAAACCTGCGCTTGCTGCCACTGGTAATCTCGCCTGCTTTTTGTAAGCCCCTCAAGTCTCATTTCTTTAGCTGTGGTTGAGCTGGGAGCGCCCCTGAGTAGGTACCAGGTATCTTGAAGGGGCGCTATATCAAATCCTTAGAATAAATGAATGAATGAATTTGTTTACTTCAACTCTCAGTAATGACCGCATATAATCACCTTGTAAGCATGCACATTAATCCATAACCACTCAAATCATGACGAGGGTATTTTTGCACAGGGAAAACCCAGCGTTTACGCCCGGAGTAACTAGTCCACTGGCTACTCCTGTGTCATGAATACCAACCACGACTAAGCGCTATTCCTGGCGTAGGTGCTACGCCTGGATTAGCTTACGCCTGTCTCATGAATATGGCTCCTGGCCACGAGTGTTACCATGACTCTATCCCCCTCCCAATTAAATCCTAGAAAGGGTCTTTCTTTCTTTTGGGTTTGTCCTCTTTGCTAACACCTTTAATGGACAACTCTGTATCAAGTGCTGAAATGTAATTTTAATAACGAAGTCTAAAGCTGACAGGTTTATATAAAATTTCATGTTATAATGCAGTGCATTATAAGAAGAGACTGGTTTATATATCTTAAACTCAATAAACGTATGTTTTCTGCAAACATTATTGGTCGCATCCCCAGATTTGGCCAGGTTTCTCTTTGTATGCGGGATGTTCTGCACTGGCTCCCTTTCCCGCTGTGGCTCGCTTACAGGGTCTGTGCACCGGTTAGGTGTTGTCTGGAGGGACTTCCCCCATACCTGCGGGAGTTGTGTCGCCCTACCTCGGGGGTCTTGCGGCGATCTGCTCTTCGCTCGGCTGATCAGGCCAAGCTCTTGGTCCCCCGCATGCGGACAGCCATTATGCAGCACCATTCTTTTTCGGTCGTTGGCCGCACAACTTGGAATGGCCTTCCTGTTGCACTCCGTCTGGTCCCTATTAGAGAGTGACATGGGGACAAAATTTGACTCCATCCCCACCCCATTCCCGTGGGTTTATCCCCATCCCCACCCCATCCCCATAAAGTCTGTCCCCATCCCCACCCCATCCCCATCAGGTCTGTCCCCATCCCCACCCCATCCCCATCAGGTCCATTACCGTCCCCACCCCATCCCCATTAAGGCTGCCCCGTCCCCCTGAACACCCATTAAGTGTATTCCCTTGCCAATTCACATTAAACAGTTAAGTTAAAATCTTCGGCTTTTAAATACAGAATACTCAACTGAAGTTGAAAAGATGTCGAATATTCAAGGATTTCAATTATGTAGTGCGATAAAATATCATTGAATGCAGACCCTGGTTATCTAAACAGATAGTTAATTACTAAAGTGGATAAAGTTACAACCGTTACCGCGGTAATTACCTCGCTTGTATTTCCATCCCCACGGTAATACCGCGGGCTTGGCTACCATCCCTACGGTATTACCGCCGCTTCTGACTCCATTACCGCGGATTTTACCGCGGTTACCGCGGTATTACCGCTTTCCCCATTACCGTGTCATTCTCTAGTCCCTATGGCTCACTGTACCTTGTTTCTTACAAACTCGAAAACTACTCTCTTTAGCCGCGGTTGTACTAGGAGCGCTTCTGAGTAGATGACCTTGAAGGGGCGCTATATAAAAGCTCCTAAATAATAATAATAATAATTATCTGGACTGCACTTGATGACGTCCTCGGCCATTCTGCTGCTCCCTGCTGTCCGTCTCAGCCTCCGTTCTCCAGAAACGATTACCTGAACTTTATGCAATCCAAGATCGATTCGACTCGTCAATCTACAGAGGACGCACCTCCAACTTCCTTCTCTCCTACCTCTGCCTTCTTCTAGTCTTTGTTGACTTATATTGGACTTCCCCTCGAAGTGAACTTGACTTATTCCCTCCATTTCTAAGTAAGGACTTTGTTGATGACTTTGTTGTGTTTCTGCACTTACTTTGCAATTCCTCTGTAACCCAGGGCTCCATCCCAGCATCACATTATAGAGCAATTGTTTTCCCCTTAAGCACCAAGGTCTGGATCTAACTTTCCTTCAAACTACAGCCCTATTTAAAATCTCTCCTTCCTATCTAAGCTCCTTGAAAGATGTATCTCCCTCCAATTGGTCCACCACCTTTACTCCAATTCCCTTGTGCCTCCTCTTCAGTCTGGATTTAGAAAATTCCACTCAAAAGAGTCGCTCATTATGCACCTTCTAGCTGATGTTTCTTATGCCTCTGACCATGGCCATGTCACCTTATTTGCTCTTTATAACATCAGTGCCACTTTTGATGCCATCAACCATCATGCGGTTCTCCTAGAATGGTTAACCAAATTCTTCAGCATTATTGACCCTGCCCTACTCTGTTTTGTGTTTGTTGGCCCATCCAGCTGGAATCGTATTCTTCAGGACATGGTGGCTCGAGTTCCTTAGTCTCTCCCCCTCAGTTCAGCAAGTGCCTGAAAGCTTTCCTGTTTGTCAGTGATGACACTGGTCCAGGTCAGGAGTGCCACCATGGGCATTTGCAGGAATTATTTTAGGGGGGAAATGTTTCTGGGGGGCCAAATTTTTGTAAGGGGGAGCAAAATGACATTTTTGCATAGAATTTATTCAAAAAGCTCATTCATGAACACAGAACATGTGACAACTTTAAAAATAAATAATGGTCAAGGACTTACCTAAATAATTAAGTGTTTTTTGCATTGAAAATCATGGGACTGTTGCAATAATCATAATAATCAAAAGATTGTAATATATTTGCAAAATAATCCAGAGGGCAAACGCCCCTCCCCCTCCGGTTGCCCATGAGCGCCACTGACCTTTTTGAGTGGTACTTTATACATTTTTTTTACAGTTACAGTTATTACAGTGATGGCTCTGCTGCTAGCTATGTGGTATGACCAAGGTTTCTTGTGTGTCTGTACCTGAGTAGGGTGTGATTTGTATTAGCAGTCGGGAAAAAGAACTCTCAGCTGAAGAAAATTGTATGTGGAAAATATATCATCCGTGGGAGATAGAAGAATTGTGGAAGGACTTACAGACACAAACGGAATGTATGGGAAAATCTATCTTCAGCAGTGGCGCCGTCAGACGCCAAAAAAGTGGATGCAAAGTTGCAAACATTATTTAAGACAGAAAACATTGCCAGTCATTTTGTTTACTACGCCATGACGCTTAACGTCCGGAGCATAGATATACAAGTAGAGGCTCAGGCTGTAGAGTGTTACCATAGAGCTACTAACAATAATCAATCAATCAATCTTTATTGATCCAAGAACAGTGCAATTAACAACAGAAATTAACATTGAACTATACATTGTTCTAAACAGCACTAGACAAGGAGCAAGGGCGACCCAAAAGGGGCATATGCCCCGCTAAATAGTGTAACCCATGGGCAGTGCATCTGATTTGAAAATAGTAGGTGGGTTGAAAATCGATCGCGCTGGATCGAGTAGGCGAGTGATGCGCGGTCGACTTTGGGAGCTTTTGTGTACAGTGTATTTTACCAGTCTTGTTGTCAAGACCTTAAACCTCAAGACCAAGGAGCTTTTGTGTACAGTGTATTTTACCAGTCTTGTTGTCAAGACCTTAAACCTCAAGACCAAGACCTCGAACCTCAAGACCAAGACCTCGAACCTCAAGACCAAGACCAAGACCTTGAACTTCAAGACCAAGACCAAGACCTTGAACCTCAAGACCAAGACCAAGACTTTGAAACTCAATACCAAAACCGAAAAAAATACCCAAAAAATCAGAACCATATCCAGACTTTAAAAAAATTGACATGTCGGACTACTCGCTATTTTAATTAAAACATGAATCTTTTATTTTATTCAAACACAACAACCCCAAATGCAACTGCAGAGAATTCCCAATTGGTATTTACAAAAGTCCTTAATGCGAAATTTTATTCCAAATGCCTGTTGCATTTTTCTAAAAACCAATTCGCTCAGAATTTTCTGACCAAGACGTGACCTGTGGTGCCTCATAAAAATTCTGTCATGTGAAAAATACGTTCTACAGTGCTGAATTCACTGGCACACAGAGCAGCTTTTCAAGTACCAGATGTAAATGTACAAATTGTGAGTCTGTTTTCAAATCATTCCATGGTAAGTAACCGCAAGTCAAAATAAATGTCCGAAACAACAGTAAAGCCTTACTCACACCATGTAAATACTAAAGCAATTGTATTAGTAATTATTAGATAAATTTTTTAAATCCTTGTGTTTTGTTAAATGACTGTTCATATTGTCAAAAGTCTTGGTCTTGGTCTTGCAAAACCAAGACTTTGAGCCTCAAGACCAAGACCTTGAACCTCAAGACCAAGACCAAGACTTTTGGTCTCAAGACCAAGACCAAGACTTTTAAAAACGAACTCGAGTGCACTCGAGACTAAGACCTTGGTCTCGAGGACAACAAGACTGTATTTTACGTATCTTATTCGTTCGTATAGCTGCATATAATAATCATCGATGTAATTGAAGTATCAGGGTGCCTGATACTCGCCACCGGCTTAAGAATGCTGGTGTGCTGTGATTGGTTAGCATGAAATATACATGGACTATATATGCCAAGAGATAACTTTCATATGACGTCATCGATTCCATATATGTTTGGTGGGTAATCTTGGCGTTTAGCATCGGAAATTATTTCTTATTAGTTCATCCAACTTATAATTTCAGTCATATTTTAATCGATCATCCAGCTTCTAGTTTCAGTAATATTTTCATCAGTCTTCCAACTTCTAGTTTAAGTTTTACTATGAAATATTTTCATTGATCATGCAGTGTAGCATAAGAGAATGGTTGAGTGTATATAAGTTTATTAACGACGCATTCATATCAACGATGATTAGCATGAGAACGGTTGACTTAGTTGCTGTTTAACGACGCTGTGCCATATCAAAGATGATTAGCGTCGCCCTCCTCCTTTCTCCAGGCTTGGGACTGGCACTGTCAGAGTACGAACAGTGGCGGAGAACGGTTGAGAACTTCACTGCTACTTATACTCCAGGTGTTTTTTAAATCGGCCAATCACTGCACAGCAGCACTTTTGCGTTGCAGCCAATGACAGCAAGCCAAGAGATACCAAATATTACCTGAAACCTAGGCACTTGATACTGCAACTACGCCTAATTATCTAGTAAGCCTATCTCAATTCAGTTCTCTTATCCTTCCTGCATCATAGTTGTAAAATGTTTTAGTGTGCTACAGTGCTACTTGACTATAATTATTTCAGTAACAGTATTACTGTATTCCCAGACAGAAGTTGAACCCAATGAATCACTGATTTCAATATTTTTGTGTGAATAGAACTGGAAAAGAGTAACGGAAGTTGCACAATAACAACAAATTAAGCAATCACATTTACAGTGACATTATCTGTAGCTCACTAGTGTTCACACATTAACACATTCAATCTGTCAGTGGGTGGCATTATGGGCCATGCCATAACGCAGTGCTTCCCAATCTTTTTAGGCTATGGAGCCCTTTTGACTTGAAAATTTTTGATGGAACTCCTACCTAAACAAAGCACATTCTCGTACAATATCTTTAAACAGTGATCCCGATATGTACAGTTTAATTGTTTAAAGTTAGACTAGAAATTGTCCTAAATAAATTTTCCCAGGTATTGAATTGAATTGAATTGAATTTATTGAATCAACAACAAATCAACAAGCAAGCAACAAGAACATATAAGTAGATGGTTGAAATTAGCATTACATAATATCAACAAAATAAACAAAATAATTATATAGGTAATCTTAGTAATTGTTTAGGAGTACATAGTGCCTAATATTGAAGCGAAGTTCATGTGCAGAGAGTGAAGCTGATGAGAAGAAGCAGGATCTGTTTATCAGGTCATCCCGATAAATAGGTACTATAATATAAACTGGGAACAACTTTCATTGATATAAGATTAACATTAGATGCCGTGTTAATTTAAATGAGTGTGGGTTCATTAAAGGTCAGAGTTTAGGATTAATTTAAACATATTAATAAACATATTAATAAGTCATATTAATAAGTCATAAAGAATATTGATTCAGAAGTGCAATTTTAAAAGAAGATTTAAAGGACAGAAGTATGGGAGGAGAGCGTAAATTAGGATGAACAGACTTCCATATTTTAGGCCCCTTTATGCGTACAGAAGTTGAGCGGGCTGAGATTCTAGATAGGGTAGATCTATAATCATGATGCCTACGGGTGTCATAGTGATGGAAAGCAGAGTTAGTTGCGGACAATTGACTACTTGTAAAAGGAAGGAGACCACGATGATGTCTAAACATAAACATGGCCATTTGATGTTGATAAATATGATATATGGTGAGAAGATTAAGGAACTTAAATAGTGGAGGACTATGTGTAAGATAATGAGCACCCATTATTATTCTAACCAACCTCTTTTGTAGTATAAATACAGGTTTGAGTCTGTTATGAGAGACACCTGCCAAAACAGTAGTGCAATAGGTTAGATAAGGTAGAATAAAGGCATTATATAAATTTCGGAGTATATAAGTAGGAAACTTCCATCTAAGGGCACTAATAATACCTGTCATTTTAGATACTTTGTTAGTAATCATCAGAATATGGTCTCGCCAGGTAAGATGTTCATCAAGGATCACACCGAGGAATTTAATGTTCACCTTGTCACCTTGTGCTGTCAACTCCTGGAGCTCTAGCGATCGCCATGACACACATTCTCCATTGCTTCCTATTCGAAGTCAGGTCCCTTAGTGCTTCCAGATTCATGCCAGTTACATCGTGAATCTCATCCATCCATTTCTTCCTTGGTCGACCCCGTCTTTTTTTCCCCTCACCACAAGCCAACATCATTTCCTTTTCTAGCCCATCAGATCGCATAACATGACCAAAGAATCCAAGCTTCACTCTTGTCGCTTTTTGTTTTAATGACTCTTCATTCTCAACACCAATCTCCACTCGTATTGATTCGTTCGTCCTTTTCTCTGTCCATGATATTCTCAACATCTTTCTCCATATCCATATTTCACATGCGTTGACCTTTTTCTCCATGTTCTTTGTCATTGTCCACGACTCACACCCATACAGAACCGTTGTAAAGACTAGGGGTCTCACGAGCCTTTTTTTTGTATCTATGCTCACATGCTTGTCCTTCCATATCTTTTCCAGTCCAATCATTGCAGCTTTCCCAATCGCAATCCTTCGTTTTATTTCTGTATCACATTTTCCTTCTTTTTCAACCAATGATCCCAGGAAAGTGAAGCTTTCTACCACCTCTATTTCTTCTCCGTCAATCTCAAAAGTATCCCATTCTGCTGTTGTCATGACTTTTGTCTTCTTTATGTTGAAGTATAAGCCAGCTTTTTCACTTTCTCTCCTTACCCTTCTTATTAATTCTATCAGCTCATCTTTTCTTTTTGCCATTAGTGTTGTATCATCCGCATATCTAAGATTGTTCAATGTCCTTCCCGCAATTTTTACTCCCTCTTTTGCCCCTTCCATTTCCGCCATTCTCATTATTCTTTCAGCATATAAGTTAAACAGGAATGGAGACAAAATGCATCCCTGCCTCACCCCTTTCTTGATATTGAATTGATCAGTGTCTCCGTATTCTGTTCTTATCACCGCTATCTGATCTTCATATAGTCCCCTTAATAGCCATATCAAGTGTTTCGGAATTCCCATCTCAAGTAGGGTTTTCCACATTAAATCGTGGTTAATGCAGTCAAATGCCTTACTATAATCAATGAAGCAGATGTGCACCTCTTGTCCATACTCCCTTTGCCGTTCCATTATCCACCTTAGGTTGGCAATATGGTCTCTAGTTCCTCGAGATTTCCTGAAACCAGCCTGGTTCACCGGAAGTTCCCTCTCTATTGTGCTTTCCATTCTTTTGTGGATTATTTTCAGTAATATTTTACTAGTGTGTGATATTATTGCTATCGTCCTGTAATTTTCACATTCCCTCGCATCGCCTTTCTTGAATATCGGTATGAAGATCGACTTCTTCCAATCATTCGGCCATTCTCCAGTTGCCCATATTTGATTGCATAATTTTGTTATTGTTTTTATCATTGCATCGTCCCCTGCTTTTATCAGTTCTATAGGTATTCCATCATGACCCGGCGCCTTATTATCTTTGAGTTGTTTTATTGCCCATTCTATCTCTGCTTCAATAACCTCCGGTTCCTTTTCATACCCTGTAACATCAATTTGCTCTTTTTTGACTCGTTTATCTATACTATATAACTCTTCTGTGTATTCTTTCCATCTTTTCTTCATCTTCTCTTCGTCGCATATTACGTTTCCATCTCCTGCCTTCATTGAGCCCATTCTAGGTGTGAATTTTCCCGTTATTTCCTTTACTTTTGAAAACAATTCTTTAACTCTCCCTTTCCTTCCTTCATCTTCCATTTCTTTGCACATTTCATTTAAATGTTTTTCTTTATCTTCCCGAGCTTGTTTTTGGAAGGCACTATTCAGTGCCCTTACCTTATCTTTGTCGCCTGCTTTCTTTGCAGCCTTCCTGTCCGCTGCCATGCCCACAGCTTCACTCGACAACCAAGTTGTAGTTGTGATTTTCTTCTTCTTTGGGATATGTTTCTCAGCAACTTCAACTATGGTTTTCTTCATTCTCTCCCATGTGTTGTTCGAATCATCTTCTGCCTCTATCTCATCTCTCTCAAGTACTTCAAATCGATTCTTTATTTCCATCCTGTATTCCGATGTAATGCCCTTGCAGTCGTATCTAGTCATTCGATCTCCTTTCTTCAGCTTTTTTAATTTCGTTTTCAGTGTTGCTACCAGTAGCTCATGGTCGGTACCACAATCCGCTCCTGGTCTAGTTCTCACATCTCTTATCGTACTGTTCCATCTTTTATTTACCAAAATGTAATCAATCTGATTCCTATATTTCCCATTCGGTGACGTCCATGTGTACAGTCTGCTCTTTGGTTGTTCAAAACATGTATTCATGATTCTCAAGTCATTCCCTTTGCAGAATTCAACAAGTCTTTCCCCAGCTTCATTCTGTTCACCCAGTCCATGAATACCCATTGTTCCTCTATCATCTCCTTTGCATTGCCCCACCTTCGCGTTAAAGTCCCCCATGGTTATCAGTACATCTCCTTTCGGAGTTCTATCCATTGTACTCTGCAAATCATTATAGAAACTATCATTTAATTTAATATTAGTAACACGTTTTAATTCAAAGGTGTTTTTGAGTAATGGCTGAATGTTTTGGGTGCTAATGTTAGCTCTAGGACTGCTGAATAGCATATAGGAAGATTTTTTAATATTGAGCAAGAGAAAGTTGGCACAGAACCAATTGGAAAGATTGCTAAGTTCAATAGTCATGCATTGGAAAAGAGGTGTCTGGCTAATTTAAGAAAGAAAAGCAGAGGTGTCGTCTGCAAAGAGAATAAAAGTAAGAGCTTTAGAACAGTTGGCAACATCGTTGATATAGATGAGGAAAAGTAGGGGGCCAAGGATGGATCCCTGGGGAACCCCACATACAATAGGAAGAAGATAAGATTTCAAGCCAACATAAAAGACGCATTGAAATCTATTTGATATGAAAGATAGGAGCCAGTTCCATACTATTCCACTAATACCATAATGATATAATTTATCAATAAGAATATCGTGACGGATAGAGTCAAAAGCTTTGGAGAGGTCAAGAGAGACACCTAGAGACAGCTCATGCGCATCCATAGATTCAGAGATACGATCAATCATTTCAATAACAGCCAGAGCAGTGGAATGGTTCTTTGTAAAGCCAAATTGCTTATTATATAAAATCTGATCCATATCTAGAAATTCAAATAAACGTTTGTGAACAATTTTTTCTAGAATCTTAGAAATACTAGTTAAGGTAAAGATAGGCCAGTAGTTGCTCATGTCTTGTGGACTGCCTGATTTAAATATTGGAATAACTTTTGCAATTTTTAATAGATCTGGGACAGTCCCTAAACTAACTGACTGGTTGATTAAATGGGTCAGTGGCAAGGTAAGATAAGAAGCATAGCGTTTAAGGAGTTGATTGTCAAAGTCAGAACTGTCAATGGGGTTGGTTATCTTCAGATCGGTAATGATATCAAGGACTTCAGCTTCGTTAGCAGGAGCTAGAAAAAAAGAATTGGGGATAGGATCATTAAGGTAGTATAGATACTTGCTGCTAGTTCGAGGAACACTGTTAGCTATTTTGGGTCCAATGGCAGTAAAAAACTTATTGAACTCATTAGCAATCGAAGAAGAATCAAAGATCAGCTTATTGTCTATAAGTAGTGGGACATTAGACTGGGTGTCAACAGACTGACCTAAGGCTTGTTTAATAAATTTCCATGTTTTACGGAGATTATTATTATGGAGCTCAAACATTCGAGCATAATATAGCCTTTCGCTATTACGTAGTAACAGAGCAAGTTTGTTTTTAGATTTTTTGTAAATATTTATGGATTCCTGGGTACGAGATTTTAAGTAAATTTTATATAATTTATTTCTAGTTTTTAGGTACCCCTTGCAATGCTTTCACCTTGGAGTCTTATATATAATGTAACAACACATTCAGACAACACTTATCTAATTGCTTCATGGAACCCTTGTCTTCCCCTCATGGAACCATAAATTCCACGGAACCCACTTTGGGAAACACTGCCATAACGGAATCTGCACAATAACAACAAATTATAGATGATGTAACGCGGTGTGAGGTGTCGGCCGTGTTGTTATGGCCAATCATATTGCACGAAATTGGAGTGATCAGTCAGCAGTAATTAGGACAGGTCATGGCACGCATTCACTGCTGCCGCAAGTAAGTAAATTAAAGTAATATCAGTTAGGTAAATAAAATAATGGTCTGGCTCCAGGTTTGTCTATCGTCTTGAAGTCTAACTCAAACTTAGCAAGAGACGGCCGACTGTCACCGACGGCGAGAAGCCTTCGGCTAGGCAAGCACTCGCCGGTACCTTTGCTAAGCAAGCGACCAATGAGAGCGATTGATCGCTCGCCTTAAATCAGACACTCTGCCCATAGGCTACTCAAATCATATAATAATGGCTGGTATTATATTATCAGAGATAATACCAAAACAAAACGAAAAACGAAAAGAAGAAAAGCGAAGGCAATAATTCAGTTTAGACTTCGAGGCTTCTCAGAGATCCACAGATCAATTTTTCAACTTTATATTAGTGTCATACTATGAAACAGGCAGATTCATTTAATAGCATGTTGTCATTATTGTGTACACAATTTGCTTTTATTAATACATTTTTGCCGTCCAGAAATTCTTAAACCTTAATTACTTCACACATTTAGATTCAGGTATTTACATTTAAAGGTTAACATTTCGAGATTCTCATTAGTGTCATTAATATTTCATTGTTTACTGTTTGGCCAAAAAAGTAGACGGAAATGCGTCTATCGCATCCACGTGCCGGCGCCACTGACCTTCAGTGTGAGATAGTATTGCGAATTTGTACCTTAAATAGGAGGTATTTTGAGAAGATGTGCCTTCGACAGTCCGAGCTGGGGGAAAGACCTGTGTACAGGAGGGAAATATATGGAGAAAATATTTCTTCACTTGGAGATAGTCTGAACCCACACTTACAAAGGTTTTTTGTCTATTCTGATTTTATGTTTCAGTTGAAGTCTATAAGTGCTTACTGTTATTTGATATGTCACAGTCATGTGTACCAGTATGTAGCAGGTTATTTTGATGTTGTAAGATAAAAACAGATGTAAATGAAAAATGTTCACGATTTTCTATAGCGACCGTATATGGCCTCAACCCTGCTCATTTTTCAATGAATTGATCGAGTGAGATCCTTCACCGCCGCTTGCCCGTTTGAATGGGTGCCACGCCATTTAAGGTGCCCGTGTTGGGACCGTGCTAGCCCGAGATTTAAATCTCTGAAATAAGCCACCTTTGGGAAGCGAACTGCGGTCCTCAGGCGCTCCAACACAGAGTCGCATGAGATGCGCAGCTACCGATGTAGCTAACTGGGCCAGTTATCACCTGTGTTGAATTTTTAAGAAAATAGTGTAAAGAAAAGTAGTTATGCAGAAAAGGCAAATAAATTTACATGCATTGATTTTATTGACCTGAGAAGTGCATACTATTAATGGCTACTTTATTTAGAATCTCATATCTGATCTAATTAGATTTATTCAGATTACTAATCTAAAGGCTTTCATTATTCATAGTGGTAACTGAAAGGTCCTTTGTGAAGCATTTTACAGAGGTTTGTCCTTTTTAAACAATTGAATTGATTTCAAAGCTTTATCTTTTTGTTTTAGGTCTATTAACAGATTTAGGTAAGTTTCAATGTTAGTGTCATGTAATTTAGTGTAATAAAGTTCATTGTTAGAATTCTTTAACTGTTCTATTTATCTGCCTATTTCTCTCAACAAGAAATACATGCAAAATGTCATACTGTGACTTTATTTGCTGCCTCATAAGCAGTTTCTAATACACAGGCTACAGAAATTGGTTTTAATTTTAACATATATGGTAGAAATGAAGCCTTGTATCTACATGATTTGTTTTTTAGAGTTGGAGACTTCGACAAAGTCTAATATGTGTTTTCCAATTAGAAACAAAGAGCCAATACGTCTTGCACGACTTCCCGATGCCCATCTGCCGGATAAGAATGTTGAAAGAGACAGCTGGTCTCTACAAACAGGTGTTTTCACTATGAATTACTGGGACCATTTTGCCATTGCTTCATCTAGATTGTATTTAAAGTCTTGTGGCATTGTCTTGTCCTCTTTTTAATATACATGTACTACCATATTTGCTTTCTACTTTATGATGTCTACTAGTTTCAGTTCATCAGCCACGTAAAGTTTTTGTCTCTTGCTTATAACGTGCTTACTCGGCAGGGTGCCTGCTTGCTTGCAAGAGCTCTGTCTCTCCACTTTGAGTATTAGTGGCCGTTGCTCTCTCTGCTCTCCGGTGCTTATGAACTGTTGGTCCTTTTGCGTGCACCTCTGTTATGCAGCATCGTGCTTTCTTTGTTGTTGGACTGTAGAATGAGCTTCCATTTGGAGCTGAGACTCCTACCCAGAAAAAACCTCTGACATGTTTTATAACAGCCTAAAGTCCGTTCTTTTTTGCCAGGGCTGGATCAGGAGAGCCTCTGAGTAGAATTCTTGAAGGGGCGCTATACAAATCCTCAGAATGAATGAATGAATTAATTAATTAACATGTTGACCGAGAGGGACATGTTAACACGTCCTAAATTTGGTAAGTTCAGGCGCAATGGACGTGTATAGTCAGTTCAGCGTCCCAGTAATATTTCCTGCCGCTTATTAGTAATAGTGGACATGTACTACCACCTACCGAATGCATGTAAGATAATATTTGGAAACTGTCTAGTGAATACAAATGGGACGAATGATGCGTTTTTGTTGATGTCAGGCTTGTCAGCCATCCATCCATCTTGGTTTATGCCTTTTGCAGTAAATATAATAAATTGAAATGAATTACATGAAAAGAAAAAGGTGTAGTGTACAAGAAATTGTGAAGATTTTGTACGAAAAGGAACCGATGTGATCAGTTTGTGAAACACTCACACTCCATTTACGAATGCAGTTTGTGATGATTATATTCCTCTGAACACACAAATACACTTATTAGATGACCATATAGGATTCTCCTGTAGTATAAGGTGTGTTGAATATAAGATTCCAATTAAGTGTTTGATTGGAAAGGGGAATAGTAATTGATAGTTAATTAATTAAGAAACCAGCACATATAACCAGCACTTTCAGATGTGAAAGACAACTTAAGTTTAGTGGGGGACGTTTAGAGGTTTAAAGACATTACCTACCAGTGGGCGAGACGTGATTGGTCGGTTCATAATATACTGGTCAGTTGGACGGTCGTCTGCTGGACATGCACTGTGAGACGCTTTCAACCGAAGAAAGGACAGTCGTAATGCCGGTCTTGTCATGAACGGTCGATGGTGTAAGACGGTAGTAATAGACTCTTGAATTGAGCGTACTAAGTGGAGAAAACACGGAAGAAGGCAATTCAGTTTGTTGAGTCAAGTTGTGAGCAACTTTCAAACATTTGTCGAAGTGTGGCGATAGCCAAACTATGAAGGTATAATCGAACGAAGTAGATCGATTAACTGATATCGAACGTAAAGTCAGCGTTAAAGCTAGTCGAACTCTTATGAAGTTGATAGCGAGTCTTTATTGCGAACTTTTGAACAAGTTTGGTATTAATTGATTTGGATTGACAAGGCGAACAATCGTTGTTCGAGTAATTGTTATTTTGGGCGAACTTTGAATGACCTTCTTATGAAAACGACAGATCGTCGGCAACCTATGATACAATGGTATTCATCGAAAGAAACATGGACACGCCTCAGCTACAAAGCAACATCAGCAGAGAAATTAAATCGAAGCTCTTATGAATCAATCACCTCATCGAACTGGAAAGATGCATCCTCATCGCGGGAGGGTAACTCGTAAATCATAACAGTTAATTAGATAATAATAACCGCTGGTTTAGGTAGGATAGATTAGATTTCATTAATAGAACTTTACTGCTGGGTATTTAAACTCTGTGACTTAACATTCATGCAAACTTTGACATTATTACATATTTAAATATCAAGAACATTCTTTCTTACTTAATTCGCTATAAGTAGAAAGATTCATGAATATATAATGGGGGCTCAGAGCTGTGAATTAACCAAAGTAACGGGGTGTATGATCAACACCCGTCCCTAGGATAGAAAACCAAATAAGGGACCGTTGAGTCGTTACACTAATGACCACATGTGTGGTATAGACCAAGTGGACCAACTTTTTTTATTACACACCACTAAGAAAGTCATTGAAGTGATATAGAATGGTGATCCTAAAGATGACTGAAGTGGCTATAGCAACTGCATATCTTCTCTACAAGCAACTTGAAGGAACTAGGCACCAGACTTGGTTCAGAACGAATGTTATTTGGTCTCTGCTAGGAAGCCAAAATAGCCTTCAAGCACCACAAGGCTTCGGACCCATTCAGAGCCACTGGACAGTGCTATCTGGGTGTTATCCTAGCAATTGCAACCAAAGCAGGCCCTTGCAGTCATTGTGTTATTTGTAGCAAGCATGGAAACCGTAAAGAAACGTGTTATTTTGTGATACTTTTAAATTGTTCATTGGTCTTATTGTGCAAAAAATTCACCAAATGTCTTATAATTAGCACTTTAATGCATCTTTCAGTTATAAAGTCGTTGCTGCTTCCATTTCCTTACCTGCCAAACCACTTCTGAGCTGCACTTATCACTCGCTATCTGACTCTGGCAAAACATAGACATACAAACTGTAAAAATGACGTTTCCTCACTTCCTTATTCCTTCTTCAAACTTATCCACAGACAGTAAACACTTTAACTCAGATTGTAGGTCTACCCACTACCACGTCTTTGAAACCCTTAAGATTAGGTGCCACATTCCTTTTTCTGCCTTGGTTTGTGTAACTAAAGCCTTGGTCTCCAGCCATCTTGACTAATGCAACTTACTTCTTACTGCCTTTATAAAGCTAAGTCATTAAGCTTCAAAGAGTCAAAAATACCTTGGCTATCACTAAACCTTTAAAGTATAGACTTATAGCACCAAAGTATAATTATTGCATTATGGCTGCCACAGAGAAGCAAATAATTTTAAAGATTGAGCTAATTGTAAAGACGACAGCATTTCAACCAACCGCACTATCTTCACACACTGCTGATTCTCAAAACTTGTCTCTACTCAACCAATTGACAATTTTGACTAGGGTTCAACCGGGTAGACATTTTCCACCGAGTACCGAATCCGAGTATTTGGATGTACTATTTGCCAGATCTGGAAATGAACTGGGTACCATTTGTTCCATATGCGAAGCTTCACATTTTCATGTAATAAAAATTATCAAAATAAATTTGGGTACTTGTAATAACTGACTGATACATTTTTAATTTTAGTCATTTCTGTGCAGTTGTGAAGTTTTCTAAAATTGCATTAAATTCAAAAAAATTGACAATTTCAAGAAAATGGAATTGAATTCAATGGATGTCTAATTGTTTTAAGTTTATTGAATATATTCGTAAGTTTATTGAATAAGTTTTTAGAGAAAAAACTTTTGCAACTATTTGCGTCTACAGTATTTGCCGAGGCGAATAGTTCCGGAAACGGGATTTTCGGCCGAGGCAAATGTCCAAGGCGATTTCCACTTATTCCCTAATTTTGACTGCCTATCTGACAATACCAAATACAAAGGACAGCTCACAGCAGGCATGCCTTTTTTCTTGCAGGCTCATAACTTTGGAACTGTCATGCGGCTGGTTCACTTTGTTTGTCATAGTTTGTTGTTCTCATCTGCCAAATAAATAAGGGCTTGTGCATTTATTAATCTGAATCGCCTGTATATCAGTCATATCTGTGGGTGATTAATCTGAATCACCTGTATATCAGTCATATCTGTGGGTGATTAATCTGAATCACCTGTATATCAGTCATATCTGTGGGTGATTAATCTGAATCACCTGTATATCAGTCATATCTGTGGGTGATTAATCTGAATCACCTGTATATCAGTCAAATCAGTGGGCACAATTGGTTAGAGCACTGTACTGCAGAGAGTACAGGTTTGAGCCTCCACTCAGGCGATTATTTACTGTGTAGGGACCTTGAGCAAGTTGTTCACTCACAATTGCTCAGCACCACCAATGTTCTGTCGTATGTCATGTGCACTTCTGAACTTTGGAAGGAGGGCAAATTATAGATACAGTTGTATTGTATTATTGTATTGTATCTCTGTAAGTGTAACATCAATAATCTATACACCAATCACTTGTATATCAGTGACCTGTATTTCAATTACCTGTAAATCGATCACTGAGCACGTCTGTGACTATTTTTGTACTTTTTTACTTACTTTTTTCAATAATTCTTGTAAGTTTGGACTTCTGCTGTGACCAAGTTTGTGTTTCAAACTTATCTTTTGTATCAATGATGGATTTGGAGTGCTTTTGTATAGTATTTGATCACATGTCACCAAGGCCTCATCACATTTTGACCAGTCTGTTTATTCAGATGGTGGACAGGTCTTGAGCTGAATTGACCTAAAGACTTATGTATGCCATGTGTAACCAGAAAGTTTTGATTTGGTGAAGGATGAGAGCAAGGATTCTATATTAGAGGATTGGTTACTCATGACAATAAATTAATGTGTACACCCATTTTAACTCACCCACAGATGTCGCCCCACTTTAAATTTTGTTTTTGACAGTTAATATGGCATTTTAAATTTCCAAAGACAATTTTTTTTACTTCACAAACATAATTTTTCGTCGATTTGCCTTCATAAATGTAGTTAACTTAATGCATTTTTTTATGTAAATAAGATGCAACATTTTTCTGACCCCTGATTATTGCTCAAAAACTAGGTACACGACGTTATATAAGGAGTTTCGAGTCTTTTGCATAAAAGGTCCTTGGATGAGAGGTTCTATGACCAATAGGCTACTGATGCCAATGCCTGTCCCTTACAGACCTCGTGGCTCAAGCATTATCCATATGATGCTGCTTCTTCCATCTCTAAGAAATCGTTGGACACTGAGGTGCTGTTTACTTTATCAGTCATTAGTGTTCCTCTTCCTCAACCCAACATGGTACGGAGCTCTGAATCTAGTGTCTTAAGTCAACTCTGGATGGGAATTCATTGATTAGGCTGTGTGTACGTTTGGCAGGAATGCTTCTAGTTGTCTGAGCACTGTTTGCTTCCTTATAAAGTTTTATTCTTAATGACTCTAACATTGCTTTGCTAGTGTAGGCACTGTGAAGTATTTAAAAGGTGCTATATCAAGTGTCTCAATAACTAATCTGTACATCAATCACCTATGTATCAAGCATCTGGATACAAGTTTCCTGTTGTTAAGTGCTAGAAGTTATTAATGGTCCAATTCCCAGATGCTTTGTGCTGCTGCAGATTCAGTCAACTCTGAGATGATGAACGTGATGAAAGAGGAAGTGGCTCTGGAAGTTGTTCATTCAGCTCGGGTCTCTTCACCATCTCAAGATCGTCCTTACAGCGCAGGCGGTCGCTGTGGATCATCACAATGTGAGTGCTTTAATTTCTCTTTTGACCTGAGATAATGTGCAATATCATACCTTTTAGGTGGTTGGATATGCATGTCCTTCATGCCAGGGATAACAGCCACATATACCCATCACCAACTATTTAAACTGTTCTCTTTTGCCAGGGCTCAGATCATCAAAGAGTAGGTATCTTCAAGGGATGCTATGAATGAATGAATGAATGAATGAATGAAGATTTACCAGTGTAGAAGTAAGCTTCTCTATGGTGTCAGAGAGGTTATTTTAAACTTGACTAGAGTATTTGCTCATCATATATGATGGGTTGAACAAGAGAATGAATGATTTATAGGTCGAGAAAAGAATTTGTTTATTGGAATGCTTGATTATAAGTCACGTTGCGATAGACAGATAAACAGCTGTTAGTAAGTCTGTCTCTGCCTCCCTCCCTCCCTGGATCGAAGAATAGAATATTTGCCCTGTATTGCATGTGACCAATTGATGCAGGTCTTTTTCTTTTTGGGGGCTAATCAGTCTTCGCCCCGTCAGTATTTGCTCCTCCTCCCCCCAACCTCCCATCAGATTGTGTGCCATAATGAGAGAGATTTGCTGGGAGGGAGCAAGGGAGGGAGGCAGAGACAGACTTACTAATCGTTGTTTGTCTGTCTATCAATCATGTTTGTCTGTCTATTGGAATGCTTGATTATAAGTCACATTGCGATAGACAGATAAACAGCTGTTAGTAAGTCTGTCTCTGCCTCAGGCATGTTTATCAGCATGAGTTTGAAAGCGTTTATCATGCGACAGACGGACACTCAGATCTGGGAAACTATATTAGAGATGGACTGACTTTGTTCTATCACTGGCATCCAGACATTGCTGTTGTTCTGCCCCTCTATGGTTAACTACCTGATATGTCCTGCTTCCACCTAACTGATTGATTTTTTACAGTTTAGCATTCACATAAGAGTATATTATTGTAATTTATAATTGTTTTGTTCATTTGGGCTATTTTGAAATTGATGTGCCTTGAGATTGTGAGATAGTGAAATTGATGTGCC
Source organism: Allolobophora icterica (assembly GCA_963556255.1). NCBI lineage: Eukaryota > Metazoa > Annelida > Clitellata > Crassiclitellata > Lumbricidae > Allolobophora > Allolobophora icterica. The sequence goes on from OY744602.1 coordinate 29,561,310, forward strand.
TTAGAGTTGTGACAGAGTGCCAGTGGATGAGAGTTTAATACTAGGGAAAGCGAGGTGTGCCACCAAATTCTGCATTCGTTGTAAACTATGGTGTACAAAGCTTTTACTTGCCTCTTGAATGATGAGATGTTAGAAGAGGTGCAATAAAAAACACAATAGGCATAATCCAATTTTAAGTGAACAGGAGCGACAGCAACAGAAGTGGCCTAGTCATCAATAAGGACAGGTCAATGTACCTATTGGCTCTAATATGGAATAAGGTGATTTTGCAGACAGCAGAAACATGTTGCTTAAAAATAAAAGCAGAGTCAAATGTGACTCTGAGAGTTGTGTTTTTTTCTGACAGATTGACATATGTTGTGGCTGCTATATTAACTTCATGAATGATAGGAAAGTGAAGGTAACCACTGATGAGTGCCAAGGGCTACTCAGGTTTGCTTTTTCTAATCAATGATAACATCAGCCCTAAAAGTTCATCACCATTGTCTTCAAATCCCAAACCATCCCCATCTTCAAATGTATTTGTTTTAAGAGCCTTTAACATATTGTTTGAAAAAATAATTTATTGTTTTTTGCTTGGCTGATGAAGCATAAGACCACAGAGCAGCGACCAATGACCAATAATGAGATGTGACTATATAAATTTAAATGGCTGATGTTATTGTGTACAAAAGCAGTGCCAAATTCAAATTCAAATACAAAATTTTTGTTTATTCATCAACCAGTTGACACAACGCAATTGGTTACAATCATAGATAGGTAAAATAATAAATAGAAATCTATCAGCTAAGTTTAACTCATTTCGAAACTAATACAAATTATAATATAATACCCTCGATATAAAGTTTTTATCATTCTTAGTTGGAAGTAGGGGTCCACCGGAAAGACATTTTCCACCAAGTACCGAATCTGAGTTTTTGCATGTACTATTTGCCAGAACCGTAACCGAACCGGAAACGAACCGGGTACCATTTGTTCCATATACAAAGCTTCACATTTATCATGTAATAAAAAATTATTGACATAAATTTGTGTACTTGTAATAAGTGACTAATACAATTTGAATTGTAGTCATTTGTGTGCAGTTGTGAAGTTTTCTGTGTAATTGTTTTAAGGCTGAACATTTATAATTTTATATACATAAGTTTATTGAATAAGTTTTTAAAGAAAAAAATTTTTTTAAAGAAACATTTTTTTGCAACTATTTGCGTCTACAGTATTTGCCGAGGCAAATACTTCCAGAAACTGGATTTCCGGCCGAGGCAAATGTCCAAGGCGATTTCCGGTGGACCCCTAGTTGGAAGTGAAAAATTATGTGCCCGAGGGTGAAAAAGGTAAGGAGTGGGTCGGCTCTCTGGGAAGTAAGGGCAGAAAACGTGTTGTGGGTTAGACATCACAGCATTAAATAGCCGGACGTCAGCCAGGCGAGCAAGATCATCTGCTTTCTGGATGGATAAAGGAAGGAAATCCATTTTGCGCATGCGCTTTAAGAGTCTATCGACTCTATTCTTTTCACCTTTACTCCGGTAACCCCACCATGAGGGGTAGGCATACATAACACAGGGTAATGTGGTCACTGGTTACCCTTGCTATATCATGCAATATTGGCAATGGAAAACCATGTGTTCGAAGGACTCTCAGAGCATAGAGGGATGAAGATGACGCTGTTAGGACTGCATCTAGATTTGACCCCATCTTTAGATCAGAGCGTAAAGTTACTCCTAAAACTTTAATTGAGGAAACTCGTTCCGCCCCTGGTATAATTTGGGGGATAAAAAGACCTCAAAGGTCTCTTATTAAAAATTACCATCTCCTTAGTTTTTAAAGGGTTTAGGCAAAGGTTATTGTTTTTTGCCCAATCATAGATGTTTGCAAATTCTTCTCGGGCAGTGGAGATGTGAGAAGAGCCAATCAGGAGATTAGTGTCATCTGCGAATTTATCCATATAATTAAAGTCATGCACTGGGTGTAGGTCAGATGAATTAAGTCGCAAATAAGATTGGGCCAATAGCAGAACCTTGAATACAGTGGTATTGAGAAATTCCCATGATGCCTAGTGATATGACCCCTATTCCTATCCCCAGTCCTATGCTGATGTCCTGCAAGCCTATATATGTTACAGGCAATTTGTAAAACCAGGGATTTTGTAAAATGCCTGAAATTTTTAGGCAATTTGTAAAATCCCTGATTCACTCAGGCACTTTACAAAATCCCTGAAAAAACCAGGGATTTTGTAAAATCCCTGAAATCAGACGACAAAAATTTGACAGATTGCCTGAAATGAAAATGACGAACATAATCGAAGTTTATATGCAAATAAGCCCTATTTTCAAAGGTTTGTCATTTTTAGATGGTATTTTATTTAAAGTTCAGTTCTGAAGTTGTAAAACCAGGGATTTTGTAAAATGCCTGAAAGTTTATTATGCACACAAATCTTATTTTTAAAGGATTAACATTTGTACTGGTATGACCATATATTTTAAGTTCAGTTTTCAAAAGCAGTTTTTCTGTTTTCACACGACATACTGGAATGACATCGACTGTTACACTTGACTTATTAATTATTAATTGACAGATTAATTTTTCATGAGAAAGTGAAGTTTTCGAGCCAGATTAACAATCTGGTGTTAATCCGGCTCGACAACTTCACTTTCCCTTTGAAAAATGTGCACCTACATGTATTTGTCTTTACAGCGTCCAGCGAACTTTGAAGTTGCAGGATAATTGAAGTTATTGATGCCTCACAAATTAATTAACAATAGGCCTACCGCTCGACAACTTCACCTTTCATTTAAAAATTTGCACCTATTTGTCTTGAGTATCTATTTCCTTATAATTGTTTGATGTGCCGTCGCAGCAATTAGAAGTTGACCGAAATATCTACGACTGGCTGAGATTAGGACTGTGGTCAGACTAGTACCCTTGCTATAAATTAAAACCCAGCCAGCACTATTTCCATGGGCGGCGATCTAGGGGGGACGGGGGAACATGTCCCCCCACCTTTAAGAGTGGGGGGGCACCCCATACATTTGTCGTCCTCCCCCACATTTTGAAGAAACACCAAAAAAGGCGGAGAAATGTAATTGCGCGTGAGGGTTTTCACAGCATTTCTGCGTTTTTATCAGAAGTGTCCCCCCAAATTATGAGAAAGAAGAAGGAATTCGTAAAAAAGTCAAAAGAATTAAAAGTTTTTAGACGAAAAAGCTGTAAAACGTGGCGAAAAAAACGTGGCGAATGACTAAAAAACTTTTTTTCGAGATGAAATCGATATTTTGCGCAGATGAATTGGTGAAAATGAAAGTGGGGAAAAAAGTGAAGAAGTGGGGGAAAAAGAAGAGAGTGTAAGAAAAAGTTGTAAAAGAGGTGAAGGACTAAAAAAAAGTCATCAACTTTTTTCGGAGATGAAAGGGAAATTTTTCGGAGATGAAGTGGTAGAAAATTTTTTGTGGGGACAAGATTTTCCAAAAACGGTTGTCGACGAGATCGTGGCCGACTTTGTCCCCCCCCACCTGTCAGACAAGATCACCTCCACTGACTATTTCATTTCTGGTTTTCCTTTGGTTAGGTCAGTTCTAAAATTAATCTGACAATTAAAAATGAATAATTCAAGTGCAACAGTCGATGTCATTCCAGTATGTCGTGTGAGAACAGAAAACTGATGTAGCTTTCAAGAACTGAACTTAAAATAAAATACCATCGAAAAATGTTAATCCTTTTAAAATAGGCCTAGGGCTTGTTTGCAATATAAACATTCAGGCATTTAACAAAATCCCTGGTTATACAACTTGAGAACTGAACTTTAAATAAAATAACCTACCATCTAAAAATAAACTTCAATTATGTTCGTCATTTTCATTTCAGGCAATCTGTCAAATTTTCGTCATCTGATTTCAGGGATTTTACAAAATCCCTGGTTTTTTCAGGGATTTTGTAAAGTGCCTGAGTGAATCAGGGATTTTACAAATTGCCTATAAATTTCAGGCATTTTACAAAATCCCTGGTTTTACGAATTGCCTGTAACATATACACTGCCCGGCTGTCCGCGCTGTTGCAGCGGTCGAAACCATTACCCATGCCATGGAATCCCTGCAGGCCTGGATGTCTTCAAACCGCCTGCGGCATAACCCCGCCAAGATGCAGTTTATATGGCTTGGCACTCCCCAGCAGCTCTCTAAAATAGATCTGTCTTCTCTTGCCTTTCAATTACCACACCTTTCTTTCTCGACCTGGGTCTGGGACTTGGGAGTCATCCTGGACCAGGAACTTGCATTCACGTGGCACATAAATCTTCTCTCCCACAGTTGCTATTACCAGCTCTGGCAACTCAAGGTGATCTCCCGTTCTTTGTCTCCCGGTGCAGCTTCCACGCTTGTCCATGCATTTGTTGTTTCTCGATTGGACTACTGCAGTGCCATATATGACGGACTCCTGGCCTGCCAGATTGAGCCCCTGAATAGAATCCTACGTTCTGCTACCTGCGTTGTAGGCCGCATCCCCAAGTTTGGCAGAGTATCTGCGTATTTGAGGGATGTCCTCCACTGGCTCCTCTTCTCACAGCGCACCACTACCAAATCTCTGCCTTGGTTCGGCGGTGCTTTGAAGGCTTGGCCCCTCCATACCTGCGCGAGCTCTGCTGTCCCACCTCATGCTCACAGCGCTGCTGCTCTCTCCGCTCCCTACTGTCCTCAAAAACTGCGATATTTGACCGTGGTTGGGCTGGGAGTGCTCCTGAGTAGGCAATATGGAAGGGGCGCTATATAAAACTACTTTAATAATAATAATAATAATAATATTCATGAGATAATGATAACGCCAGTTATAAATTTGGTCAGGAATATCAAGTTGGCTGAGTTTATGCATAAGAGAAAAATGCCTAACAGTATCAAAAGCCATTGAAAAGTCAGTTGCAATTATCACTACATATTCATTCTCTGAAAGTAGGTCAGAGATCTGCTGCAATAAGACAATCATTGCAGCTGTAGTTGAACCTGATCATGGTCTGAAGGCAAACTGATCCTTTATTAAGTCAGCAAAGGGTGAGGAGTTTTGAGCTTCATAAAGGTAAGTTCAGGCTATAACTCGTTCCACTAGTCTTGATAAAATAGGAACAATGGATAGTACCACTGAAATGGGTATCCTTCGAGATTTGGCGAGTATTATACTCATTATTGGATTAGCTTATGGGAGAAATTCAAGTAAACGATCAGTTGATCGTGTGACAGGTTTAGCTGTGATAGTATCCTGTCCGATGATAAGACACTTGTGACTGGACTACTGAGTTATACATCGTATAGATTCATATAGGTGCATGGATATTGGGTAAGCTTAAAGCCCAGTGGAGAACTCGTAGGTTTAACACAGTGTCATAGAGTTCGTCGTCGAAATCACAACAGGCTTAGTTTGGAATTATATTCGAAGGAATCAAAGGTACATTTCTGTTTGAAGCAACTTTTGGTGAGTGAACTGAAGGAAGACATTCTTCAAGTTACCACAGATTTGGAATGTTGCCTTATCGCCATACAACATGACTAAAACTAAATGTTCAGGTATTTTAGAAATATTACGATTGGATATTGGTCAGTAATTAGATGGAGGATCGGGATAAGTTTTACCATATGACAGTGTGTCTAAAAATTAAATAGATGATTTTGCCTTATACAGTTATCGGTGTTGCAACCTGATGGGACGTTGGAGTGGTGATTTCCAAAGAAGGGCAATAGTTAACTAAAAAACTGATAACTTTTAGTTAAACTTAAATTTTTTAGTTAATGATGAAGTTTAACTGGAGAAATATAGTTTAGTTAAAACCAAAGTTTAACTAATATTTGTTAGTTACTAAGTGAAAAGTTTAACTAACAAAATCAGCAACTACCTTCCGCAATGAACACTGTCAACAACTCAACGAGACGTTTACTGCTCTCTGTGGAATGGGTTCCCACCTTCTCTGCGTGTTCACCTGCCTCCTTAAGTCTTCTCTGTTTAATCATGGCTGAACTGGGAGCACCTCTGAGTAGGGCTGTTGAAGAGGCGCTATATAAATTATCAAATGAATGAATGAATGAGTGAGTGCATCAACACAACTTTGTATGTGTAAGCAGTGCAAGATTAATAATCTTAAACGGTAAGTTACATTAAAATAGAATATTCAAGTTTATATGTATGAATTATTGCAAAATATCATTCAAGCTTAAGCCCATGTTAAAATAAATTTGGGTATGTATATGTTAAGCTGTGCAACATAAGTGTCATACTTAAACTATCCTCAACTTTCTTCTCTTCCATCAGGTGTGTGCCGATGATGAGGTTTGTACAAGATGGCTCCATTTCTTTCTGTCTCTGGTAGGGCCGTTCTCAAGTCCATGTCTTGTTCTTTAAGATCTTTTATCACCTTTTACATCCATGTCTTTGTCTTCTTCAACTCCATGTCCCTCCACGTGGCAACATAATGCCCTTGTTGGTAATCTCTTGTCATCCATTCTTGTTACATGCCCAAACCATGTTAGTCTTCATTTTATAATCTTGTCTACCAGTGTTTCCCTTTGTCCCAGCTCCTTCCGGATTACCATATTTCGAATTCTATCTCGCCTGGTCCTCCCAATAACCTTCTTAGCCAGCCGATTTCTGCCATTAGAATCCTCCTTTCGTCCTCCTTCTGTAAGCACTTGCACTCGGATCCATCTTCAACTAGGACCTGTGGTAAAACAGTAACATAACTTATGAGTGCTTACAATAAAATTACTTTCCTGGATGATTTAATCTCATCTTGAAATATCTGGATTTCTTCTCAGAGTTTCTAGGTCTCTTCTCAGAGCCCAAAGGTCTCTCTCTCTGTCTCACTATCATTCAGAACTGCTAGGTGGATGTCTCAGTCTCATCTCGTACTTAGCCTGGGAAATTTTATTAGGCCTAACAGTTTCAGTCGCAAAGGTCATGACATCCGTATCTGATCAGATTGCTGCTGTCATGTTTGATCTTCAGCAGATTGCATTATTCTGTTTTATCTAGCTGACATTTGTTTTTTCCTTTTCTAGCTACCTCTCACTTGCTTCTTGAGCAAGATGGGTCAAATGATGATGTTTCCTATGCAAAGAAGTTCCAACCCAGTTTAATGAAGTCAGGCACTTCCTGCAAGTTGAAGATACAATATCAGTGCATTAATGTTGTTGTTATTATTATTATTAGTAGCAGAAGTAGCATGATCATCATCAGTCCAGCAAAGTAATACTTGAGGAGTACCTCTCTTCAGTGCATGCATGGTTCTGCTTCAACTGTCTTGCCATAAACCCTAATAAGGTTGACTGAGCTCTTTCTCTTCTTGGCGTTGTTATTCCGCTATCAAAAACTGTCAGAACACTTGGGGTGACCCAGGACAGTAATCTCATATTCCACTGTCACATAACACACCTTTTTCCAATAATCACATCAGGGCAATACGTCACATGCGTCTGCTGTTTCCAAACACAAGTCACAGACTTATAAAGTAGCCCTTGCTAACCATCTGGGCCAATAGCCTGCTCTCTTGTTTGCTCTCACTTCGATTATGCCAACTCTGTGTTTGCAGGTATATCAATTTTGAAGTCAAAAGGACTCAACACATTCAAAATTCTCTGGCTTGTGTGGTGCTGCGTGCATCTTTCATTCAAACTCCTTAACTCTGCTCCATCAGCTGCATTGGCTTCCTGTAGAATTCAGAATAAGATTTAAACTGGCCAGCCTTACCTACAAAACCCTTATAATCAGCACTCCTACATACCTTCAACCACTACTATCTCCTTACCTTCTGCCACACAGTCTGCAATCTTCTTGTATGGGTCCTTTGGTTGAGCCTCGATGTAGCACTTTCATGGGTTCTCGTGCATTTCATGTTGCTGCCCCTGAGGAATAGAACCGACTACCAACGTTTGTCCGATGCTCAAACTCTCTTTTTTCCTTTAAGAAATGCCTAAAAACTGACTGTTTCTCATGGGCTTTCAAGCATTTGAATAACTATCTGTCGATTGACTAACCGCGTCTCAGATTCGCATTTCTGTGTGACCTTGCATGCATTTCATCTATGGAGCATCCTTTAGATAGCTTATAAACTAGCCCATGCTAACCATCTGGGCCAATAGCATCTCCGCATTAGCACATTTAAGGATGGCAGAGGTCAAGGCCTAAGCGAAGACCAACTGCCCCTAGAAGTTATTGGGAGAGCAGTTACCCAATCTCCAGAGTGAGGAAAATCGGCAGCAGCCAGTCTAGCCTGATCCAAAGAGTGCTTATGGCAGCCAAAATTGATAGGTCCTGGAGAATTACAGCAGTTACTTTTCCTTTATCCATGGAGCTGATTATGTGATCGTGAATGATAAGTATTGCAATTTCAGTGGAATAGTATTGCACTATGCAGATTGGAAGGAAGGTATAAGTTGTCAGGAACGAGAGGTGAATGCTCTGGCAATTAGCAGCTATTTTTTCCAAGATTTGGAATGAAAGTGACAGTAGAGATTCAGTAGTTTGATAGATCGTCAGGAGCAAGAGACAGTCTTTTAAGAAGAGGATAAATCAAGGCATGAATGAAATTAGTGAGAAAAGTGCCTACTGAGAGAGAAGTTGACAATGGATGTAATGATTGGGCCCAAGCATTGTTTCAGAAGGGCAGTAGGAATAACGTCCAAGGCACACTGCTTATCAGAGGATGAGAAAATGAGGTTACAGATCTTGGTCTGTGTTGCTGGATGGAATAGGTTGACTATTGTCTTTAGGATATTTCAGGCCCCATCCAGAGTATACTATACAGGCCCCTTAACATTTTGTCAGATTGTTTTTCATTGCTAATCATTTTATTTTAGTAGATTGTTAACAAGTACAACAAGTCATATTTAACTAATAAAAACAAGTCAAGTCAAATTTAACTATAATGAGAATTCTGGGGTATAGAGGAAGTTGACTTTTATTTTATTGACAAAAGAGAAGATTTAGTCGAAACCATAATATTATTATTAGTGTCTTGTTCATGTTAATTTCTGTGACATTTTCTGGCCCCCTAAGTTGCGGGCCCTGTGCGACTGCACGGTTTGCAAGCCCCTAAGGCTGAGGTTGAGAACCAGTGGGGGAGATTTAGGGTATAATAGGCCATCGGACAAAGGAACATTGGAAAGCGTAAGTCTTTTAGCATAGACTTGTCCAAAAAGAATTGAAGGAATATGTTGGCAAGGGAAGATTGGGACGGCAAGCAAGGTAGTACATTTCATTTGTCATGAAGTAAGATTTTATCAACCGTCTGCCATAATAATTTTGGAGAAGATGAGCACTCAGAGACCAGATGAGACAAGTAGGTGGATTTGGCTGATGAGACTAGTTTATGGACAACCCAACACTGGAAGAGATGGAAGGATATATGGGATCTCGCCAACATTTCTGATGTCGACTACATAGCTCCTCGCAATTTCCGAGTAGTACCAGGGCTGGGAAGAGCATGCAGCAACCCTCTTTGACTTAGCAGGAATGTATTTATCTAGGATATCAAACAGAGTTGAATTTAACTGGATGGCAAGTTCAGAAACTGTCTGTGCTGAGCACAAGCATACAGAGGAGGCAAGAATGTCAACTTTAAAGTTGGAGACATTGAGCATTTCCATGGACGGTAACTGATGAAAGGCATGTGTTAGGTGGCTTGTGGTGGAAAGAAACCTGAGTAGTAAGGGCAGTATGGTCAGACAAGTATGACTCAGAAGGAGAGATATTTGCAACAGGAGATCGAGTGTATGATCTATGTGATAAGTTGGAGAAGAGATCTGCTGTATGATCTCAGAAGCGGAAAGGACATCTTGGAATTTTTGTGAAGCATGGTTCAGAGTATCTACCTGTATATTGAAGTTGCCCATTATAAGTTCAGAAGGAGAAGAAACAAGGAATTCAAGCAGTGATGGTATATATTAATAAAGGTTATGCTTTGATTTCCAGAGTCCAGGGTAGCTATGAGGCTTTCAAAAGAGTTGGGTGTTGGAATAGGTAGAGGGAAGGGAGCAATAGTTTCAGGTATGACTTCTGAAAGAAGGCAACTCCTGCAACAAATCCTTTCAGCCAATGTTCATTTTAAAGAGAGAAGGATGAGGGAGTTATGTCGGAAATTAAAGAAGGCGTATCAGCCTATCAGGAGTTTTCAACCAACTTTCGTTCAGGCCAAGAATATCCACCAGATGAATCAGTAGGTAACTGTGGAAAGAAGGGGATTTATTACGGATGAATAAATATTTAGGTAGTTCAGGTACGTTTTGACCTAGATGTAGTTTTAGAGAGATAGGCTGTGGTGAAGAACCGAATGAATCAGAAACAAGCATGTGTGTACCGAGACGTGGCTGGTTGGATAAGATAGAAGGAACAATAATAAATAAATAAGAATATTCTTTATTAAACCAATTGCTATCCGCATTTTGGTGTACAACCATATACATCTGTCCGCTAATCGTATACATTTTTCTGCTACAAACAAACAGTTCTAATCTAGGTCTCATATACATGTATTTATATATACACAGACGTATAATCGTATATGCATTATATTTGTTCCCATATAACATCCTAATAATATATGTTTTCCTCATCAAGTTATAGGCAGGTGGGATAATGCGATCGTGGGCCCTCCGACCCTCGTTCTCCTCTGGCAGACGAAGGGCCTAATTGGCGGGAGCAGGTCATGCAAAATGTGCCCCTCATCCACCAAGATTGCTGAGAAGAGGGAAGAGTCTGCTCTGAGACATAACTGCTCAAAAGTAGGCGTATCATCAGGAAGGTAATGGTAGCAGATGAGGCGACACACAATAGCCTCAAACCGATCTCGTTCGCTCCGACTTGTAAAGACCCACCAAGCAAGAGAGGCATAGAGCATCCTAGCCAAGGTTGTGGCAACCAACTTGTAACAAGCATCAGTGGAATGGTAAACTAGAATCGAGGAGGTTGTTCTCTCAATGACATTAGGAGATGGCTAATAATGCATGGCATGGGTGAATTGTAGCGAACGTCGAACGCCCGCTACTGGGTTTTCCAGCGATTTCGGCGACCGCCATTTGCGACTTTCTGTTGATCGGCATTTGCGCATTATTGGGCCGCCATTTGCGTTTTCTAGCTCCGTCTGCTCGAATACATTGTAAGCGACATCTTCGGGTGTCGGGGTAATTGTCGCGTCGAGCGACCGTCGTCGTCGATAGGTGACGACGCCGATAGTCGGGAAAGGGAGAGGGGTAATTGAAATCGATGTCGCTCTCCGTTCCCACGCTAAGTGCGGCTTTCTTCAAAGGAGATCGGCCGGGCGATATCTCGATCATCGAGATCTGTCGTGATAAGTTCCCACGGATGGCCGTCTGAAAGTTGGCGCATGCGCAGATTCACGTGGAGCACGTGCGGTTGAAATTGGCGCCCGGAAGTGACGTGGGAGGCTAAAACGAGGGAAGCGCGCTCAGTCTTCCGGAGAACGTCGAGGTGAAAGGACGTTCGGACTGCAGCCTTTGGGTGACAGAATTCGTTGAAGAAACCGTGCGCTGATGTAATTAAAAATTTGTGAAGAAACGAAATTTAATAGTTCGAAACCGGGCGCAACAGAAGTCGAGAATCGATCGATATCAGAAATCACGGGAAATCGATCGAACCAAGAAATTCGGCCGTACGCCTCTTCGAGATCGGTTGGAACCGGAAGCTCTCGAAGGATCAGGACATCGAGGTTGTGAGTATAGGGCAACAAGGGGAGAATCACAATAGGTCCCTTACCTTACTCCAAACTTCGACAGTGATTGCTGTGAGGTAGCAATAGTTGCAGATAGCTCTTGAATTCAGTTGTAGATTAGTTACGGTGTTTTCTGAGGCATAACTTGTATTATTTGTGAACTAGCGCAATATAAATGTGAATAGCGATGTCTCTGGTGCATTTTAGTTAAATGGAAACCGCCAGTGAGGCGGAAGAACTTCTGGAGCGCCATCGAGGTTTAGTTTGGCCACGAATAGATGAAACTGAGTTAGGAAACCCTGAAAAGTACGTGTTGGAGGAATCGAACCCGAATCGGTGGATTGCCCGATCCATCGGGGACGCGGACATATGTTCACTCTCGGCCATCGCTGACAAATCACTTCCGGCGGAAGTGTCTCTGGTACATCCTGGTGTTTTAAGACGCGGTGTGAGACTGCAGGGTAAGGTGAGGCCTTCATATAAAGAAGTAGGTGGTTCACGCTTGCCAAGGTCTATTTGGTTACAGAGTTCAAATCCTGGTGCGTTTTCAGCATGTCGACCTTCCTCACCTGTGCCTCCAACACGTCACGTGGGGCCCCCTTTAGTAGACGAGGTGGGGCACTTTGTCTCTCAGGGGGGACGCGTAACAGAATGACAGTGTACAAAAATTGGGATGATGATGATGATGACCAGTATTACATAAAACTTTAACAACATTATGTCAGTTAATAAGCCTAAACCTGCAGAATTTGAAACAGCAGCAGCTTAGTCAGAAAACTAGTTATGCAATGATTACTACAACGACTAACTCTCATGTGCTAATTTCAAAAACCAAAACAAGGTAGTCAAACTTCCGTTCATATGATAAGCAAGCTCCTACCTGAGCAAAGTCAACTTTGAATGAACTATGTTTATGTGTTGGGGTGTCCACAATGAGCAAGGCTCTTCAGCAAGAGATGTGTCCAGTGGAGAAATGTACACGTCGAGAGAGGCTTTACAGTGAGCGAAGTGTCCATGATGAGCGAAGCACTGCAGCCAGAGAAGTCTAATTTAACAAATTTTTGGTTCTGTGGCATAGCAATGACATAATATGAAATATTATTTCATTGCTTCGTGAACCGCCGCCTCACACCCAGCTATAATTGAACATTTATTATATAGCGCCACTCGAATCTGCGGCGCTCTTGACCCACATCACTGCCAAAACCGGCAAAAAGAAAGGTTTTCAAACGTCTATGGAACTGAAGAGGAGAGAGGACAAGAAGCTCTTGGCGGAGGGACTGGGGAAGACTGTTCCAGGCTGAAGGACCCACATAAGCAAAGCTCCTGGATTGGGTCGTGGAAGAGTGCATACGTGGAACAACTATAAGGCCACGGGCCGAGGATCACAAGGAGGCCCTCTCAGGCAGGGAAGAAACCGGGGTGCAGAAATTCATTAGGTAAGACGGAGCAGACCCAGTGAGGCAGTTGCGCACGAGGGTGATGGTTTTGAACTGAATTCTCTGTGGAGGGAGTCATGAATAAAGGCAGAGATGTGGGCAAACTTAGGAATATCACCTATAAGCCGAGCAAAAGCATTGAGGATAGACTGAAGTTTGTGCATATTGAAGGAGGAAAGGCCAGTGTACACAGCATTACCAAAGTCAACTCGAGTGCAGATCAAGGCGTGGACCAGTGTAGAGACAGCATGGACCGAAAGACACCTGCGGATGTAGTAGCTATGCCAACCTGCACCGGGCAAAAACAGAGCCAGTTTACCAACTTGTCGGCACACTGACCACTGACCAGCCACCCTTCTCAGAGTGTACTCGGTAGCTATAGGCCTTAAACCTCTGACTTCTTGGTAAGCACAATAGGGCTGGCGTGAAACGGTATAGGTCTGGCTTGTTCTGACTTGCAAGCACCGCATAGCAGATGGTAAATAACCAGGTCATTTTCCTAAATAAGGCTTAAGACAACTCAGGGTAGTTGATACTATGTAAATTTGCAATTACAATCAAAAACAATCCTGCTCATTCTGACTTTGCTATCCAATCTGTGCAGATTGATGAAACTTATTGTTGAAACATTGCTAAACCTTATTTGTTAAAAGAAAGAAATTTTGACATTCCATTAGTGTTCAGCAACTTCTAATTTCTGATTTTGTCTGTTCTTCTAGCCAAATTTGTTTCTTCAAGCTGTGTGAGTATAGATTATTGTATATTTTGTTTAAAAAAACTACCTTACCACACTTTACCTATGTGCTGGGATGGCAACAATTGTGGTGGAGTGAATGCAAAATACACAATAAGTGCAAAGCTTTAAGGTCTATTTGGATATCTAATAGACTCAAACACTGTTTTTCATCAAAAGGAAACAATTACAATGAAAACATTGAGATCCTTTAATACATGGAACAAATTTCAATAAAACATTGTGATCCTGTAAATGCAGAGCAACAGAAGTTAGATGAAGCTGCTAGCATACTCCAGATCTGGCCCTGATATTCAAGATGTAGTTATGAACTAGAGTCGAATCCTAGTTCATTACTAAGATTTGATGAAGTTGAGAGAACACCCAATGAGCTCTGGCAGGAAACTAAGACGATTTTATTGGATATCGCAAAGAGTAAGACCACGTTACATCATACGAAAGGTCAAAGTTGGAAATCATGGATATCATATACAACACTTGCACTGATCAAGGCAAAAAGAGAAGCTAAAACAAAAGACCCAGACCAGTACAGAGGTTTAAAAAACAAGGATGCTAAGAGAGGATAAACAGGTGGAAGTAGAGGGTGTGTGAAGAAGAGGTGGAGAAAGTAAAACAGAAGGGAAACATGTGACATTTCCAAACAGTCAAGTCACACGAAAATTCCGGCCCCAGTTGTTCTGCATCAATTGGCATTTGGTGAAATGACAGAAAGATCAAAGATTGCAGAGTGCTGGAATGAGTATTGTAAGGCACTGTATGACAGTAGAGAGGTGAAAGTCATGGGTAGGAAGTTTACACATGAACCAGCTCCACTTAAATCTGAAGTAGCTTTTGTAATTGGTGAAAAAGACTGGCAAGAGCACAGGTTCAGATGAGGATCCAGTTGATTTGTTCAAGTGTGCAGGGGAAACAGCACTGCACAGGATGCAGTGAATGTGTGAGGCATTGTGGGAGACTAAGGATGACCTGAGGATTGGACAAATTCAATCGTCATTCCTCTTCCAAAGACAGGTGACATGAAGCAGTGTACTAACCACTAGACCATAGCTCTGATCTCACAAAGCAGTAAAATCATCCTCAAGATCATATTAGAAAGGATTGCAGTGAAGACAGAATCCAATATGGCAGATATGAGCAAGGTGGATTCCACCAAGGCATAGGAATGCCAGTTCAGGTCACAAATCCTAGAATCATCATGCATAAAACTAGAGAGTTGCAGCCTCTGTGCATGGTCTTAGTTGATTTCAGAAAGGCTTTTGGTTGTGCCTCACCAGTGATATTTTACTTCAGGAAACAATTTTCGTTTTACTTCTTTTTCAGTTCATATGTCCTCAGTTTCAGTTCTATTTCAGTTTTCGTTCTTAAAATGATTTCAGTTATCATTAAATCATACTTAACGAACATCAATATTTTACATTCTAATTTTACTTAAAGTTAACGAAATATCACTGCAAGATCCAAGCTGTCTCGTCCTCAACAAAACATGACATGACGTCTTCATCAATTTCACTGTGATCAGTTTTAAACTTACTTTACAGTTATTTCACTGTCTTCGTCATATGTGAACCATTGTCTTAAACAATCCTGCTATTCTCTGTAAGCTTCTTTATGAAATCGCTGTAAATGCAAAATCAAATTGCTCGAATTTTTACCCGAAAGCGTAGTTCCGCAAATCTTCTCCGTTTTAGGATCCAAAGCGTTGCATACAGATTGATCTGTTTCTTTGCAGTATTTAAAAAAATTAGATACTGGGCTTTCTTTCTTCTGCTCGGCTAGCAAACTCAACAAAGATCTGCTTTTGAAAGTGACTTTCAATAACTAGACCTACATGTCTTGTCACAACGTTGACTATTATTAACTACAAAGAAAATTCCAAGTGAAAACGATCCCAAGAAACTGTATCCGAAAGCACGTGCTACAGACCCAAGATACTAAATTACTAAGGTTTCAAGGGTTTCAAAGTACACGTGCACCATTTAATATAAAACAATTTTGTCGCAAAAAGTAGCAAGTCAATTTTCAGTTTTTTACATTAATTTCTGTTCGAAAATTAATTTTCGTTTTTATTCTAATCTTCGTTCCTGGTGTTTGATTTCCATTCTATTAAAGTTTTCGTTCTTAAAATGATTTCAGTTATCGTTACAGTTATACTTAATGGAAATCAATATTTTCTGTTCTAATTTTACTTAACGTTAACGAAAATATCACTGTGTCTCACATTATTGTATTGTATTTAAACATTTATAAAGCGCCTCTAGTAGGGTGAACCGTTCAGAAGCGCTCCCACTGCGCAAGGCCACAAGAAAAGAAATAGGTTTTGAGAAAGGCAAAAGAACATGACATGTTACCAATTAAAATTTGAGAGTGAGTAGAAGGAGACAGTGTATTCCACTGAGAGGGACCAATTGAGGCAAAAGATCTGGACTGCACCATAGCTGTTCTAGTATGAGGAACTAAAAGATCCAGTCTGTTCGAGGAGCGAAGTGGACAATGCGAGGAGAAAGAAAGAGGCCGGTGAATTACATCAGTTAAATATCTAGGGGCAAGACCCGCTGTGTCTTGGACATCAGAATGAGGATTTTGAACTTAATACGTGCAGACAGAGGAAGCCAGTGCAGTTGCTCAAACATGAATGACGAAATGCGTGAGTAGCATGGCAAATGTGCTATTAATCAGATTAGGCTGGCCACAATAGACCTGGACTACTGTGTTAACATTCTTGACCTATTTGCCAGACTACTGTAAGTAGCAAGCTAGAGTGAAAATGGACGGTGTATTATTACGAGAGTTCCATCACAACCCTGTGTGATCTCACTATACTTTTTCAACACCATGACGGAGATTCCACTCCCTATAACAGGGAGGCTGTAGATAAGAGTTTCCCAAACTGTGGGTCGCGACCCACTTTTGGGTCGCAAAGCTCTGGCAAGTAGGTCGCCAAATTGTTTCGAGAAACATTTATTTTTTGCAGCAACCAGCATTTGGCTATGATTGGGCTATAACTAGCTGGATTGCAATAAATTGTAAACTGTTTTGACCTAAGTTCCTTTTATTGCATTAAATTTTTAAGCGCTGTACGTAAATCCGTATATTTCGATACCAATTTATGAAGCAAATTTTTGTACACAATGCTTAATTTTACACAGTGGGTATCGAGACTGCCAAGATATTCACAAGTGGGTCACGACCCAGAAAAGTTTGGGAACCGCTGCTCTAGATGGTCATGGTGGTGGAATTCAAATAGGAAGAAGAATTACAAATCTGCAATATGGTGATGACATTGTGCTGTTGGCAGGTTCAGAAGCCGAGATGCAGGAGGTGGTGAATCATTTGGACCAAGTAGGCAGCAGACAGAGACTATTGATTAATGTGGACAAAACCAAGAGTATAGTAATAAATTGTTATATCTTGGCTGACGTATAACAAAGGACACTGATTGTGGTAAAGATATTCAGTCAAGATTGGCGAAGGGACGATCAGGTGAAGAGGCAGCTCTCGGAAAACAGGTACAGAAAAGTCATAACATCTTGCAGCAAAGATATGGCTTATAAAGGTTCTTGTTTGGCCAGTGGCTGTGAGATCTGGACCATTAAGAAAGACGAGGAGGCTAGAATCAACATATTTGATACTAAGTGGCTGCAGCAGATCCTCAGAGTACCATGGACTGCAAGGAAGACAAACAAGTGGGTGTTGGAGACTGCTGGAGTAGAAAAGAGTCTTTCATATTTTGGGCATATGCTGCAGAAGAGTGATTATCTGATAAGGAGATTATATACAAGGCACAGTTCCTAGATCATGAGCTCAAGAAAGACCTAAAATGTCATGGATTGATAGCATAAAGACTTAAGTCGACCAGTTATTGGAGGAGACAAGAAACAAGTGGATGAAACAAAATTGGCCAATTGGCCAATCCTTGGATTACGAACAGTTCAAGACAAGACAAGTTATCAACTTATACGTATATGTGAAATAAAGAAAACAAGACTCGTTCGAGTTTGTCATGCAGATAGATTTAAACTTTTCTTAGTTTTTCTGACATATTTGTTAATAGCTTCTTCAAAGCTTGTTTACTGACCATAGAATGGTTTCCTTTATTTGTATGTAGGATGGCATTGATATTCGACGTCGCAAGTCTGCTGAAGGTAAACAGCCTCTGTCAATATAGGGGTTAGGAAAAATACCCCTAATATTTCTAAGCTAGTTAGAAATGGCTAATAGCTTATAATAGAAATGTAGATTACATTATAAATTAGATTATGAATTAGGTTAGAAATGAGGATTAGGTTAGGCCTATTATAAATTGGGATTAGATTATGAAGGGTTTAGATTAGATTAAAAATTTGGATTATATTAGGTGTGAATTGGGGATTTGATTATAAATTGGAATTGGATCAGATCAGTGCTTTTTTCAGCCGGAATCGTTCCGGCACCTTTTTTCAGCTCCTAAAAAATAATTTATTTATTTTAATAATAAAAACAATAATTTTGTTAATTTAATTTAATTTAAGTGTTTTGAACTGTTTTCAGTGTTTATTGAGACCCCTCCCAACCCCCAATCCCATTTTTCTCCAGATTTTAGCCCGTTCATAATTGTTCCGTTCTGGAACCTTTTTCTAGAAAAAAGCACTCTATCAGATATGGTATTAATTTTAATACAGGGAGTATATTAGATATGGGGATTTTCAGTAGACAGATTTAAGTAATTACATTTTCTGTTCTAATGGATTGATTGTATTTGATCTTCCAGAGTCCACTGAAGAGTTTGATCCAATAACTGGTCTCCGGGTAAGAAATCCCAATTGGCAATCATTGACACAAATGTTTTCTTTCTCTCAGCTCAAAAGACCAAGAGAACCAACTGTACCTCAGTTATGCTGCACAATTTTCAGCAGATGCATGGCTTGTGTGTCCAACATTGGAAGCTAGAGCCATAACTAATATGTCAAAATATGAACATATAGGGCCTATGCCCTGTAATCATAATCGTAAACTCCAAACTTCTAAAGCGCCAATCGAAAGCCAAAGTTCACCAACATATTCACAAACATAGAGGGCAGTCAAAGGAAGACAGAGTTTGGTTTCCAGGAGGTCCAGATCAAGAGAGGAGGCAGAGTAGATGTTAAGGTGTGTGTCATTTAGGTCGAGAAGAATTGGAAGGTGGAGGA
The DNA here is from genome assembly GCA_963556255.1 of Allolobophora icterica. Classification (NCBI taxonomy): domain Eukaryota; kingdom Metazoa; phylum Annelida; class Clitellata; order Crassiclitellata; family Lumbricidae; genus Allolobophora; species Allolobophora icterica. The sequence goes on from OY744602.1 coordinate 29,580,366, forward strand.
TCAGATGAGTCAGGGTAGGAATTCCTGAAACTAAAGCTGGGCTTTAGTTTTGAGTGGAAAGCCTGGGCTTTGGTAGATAGAGAAGCCCAAGGCAGATGATGGAGGATAGTTGGTAATGATGGAGAAACCTAAAAATTGCGGAATTCAGGAGGAAGATTGTTCCAGAGTCGTGATGCAATGTTGGATTTGTCTCGATTGGAGTATGTTAAATGAGTAGTGACCGAGGGTCGAGAAAGACTGAGATAGGAGAATGATCATGTGAAGCGGGTTGCCTGGATAGTGAAGAGTTCATGGAAATTCTTGTGGAGAGTTGTAGGTTAGTGTAGTGAATACGCTCTGAGATTTTTAGCCAATGGAGTGATTGGAGCATGGGAGTGATATGATGATGTTTGGGCATTCTAGTGTGTTTTGAATAAGTTGCAGACACTTAATTTGGGTGAATTCAAGGTTGAGGAAGAGGGAATTGCAATAATCAATCTTTCAGTGGTCAGTGGAGGTAGCAATGGTGGAGCAGTTTCAGTCAACAGAGGAGGCTTAGTTAAATTGTGTGCCTGCGTGCGTGCGTGCGTGCGTGCGTGTGATCTGCAGAAGCTCAAGAGGTTGGAGATGTGGTTAGAGAAGGAGACATGTGGATCAAAAGTATAAAAAAACGAGCTATTGTTTTCCCAACCTTGAAAAAGCAAAACCTTGACCAAAATACTTGTCAAAATTACTGGCCCATTTCCCATCTTTCTTTCCTCTCAAAGTCCCTTGAAAGACTAGTTTCACTTCAGCTACTCCCTTACTTTGAGCAAGCTGGGCTTCTGCGGGCCGCCCAATCTGGCTTCAGGGGCCACCATTCCACAGAAACTGCTCTCTTATCCCTACTGTCTGATATTTATACAGCTATTGATCACTCTCATCTCTCTCTTCTGGCGCTTTTTGATGTCTCATCTGCGTTTGACATGGTTGATCATGACATCCTGCTTCAGCGACTGGAACTGTCCTATGGCCTCTCTGGTATTCCTCTTCTTTGGTTTAAATCCTACCTCTCTGACCGCTCACAGTTGGTTGTCCTCGGTGAAACCAGGACTCAGTGGACAGAGGTTGAATTTGGTGTTCCCCAGGGCTCGGTGCTCGGTCCCATCCTATACATCCTCTTCACTGCTGATATCCCGTCTCTATTTACTAAACATGGGGCAAATGGCCATCTTTATGCAGATGATGCTCAGGCTTTTGTACATGGTCCTTCAACTGATCAACTCTCCCTTGTTTGCTCCATTGACCATCTTGTCTCTGACCTTCACTACTGGATGTCAACTAACCGTCTGTGCCTAAACACTGCTAAGACTCAATTAATCTGGTTTGGGACTAGACAGCAGCTTGCTAAACTCAACTTTCCATTGCTGACTGAGAAATTTCCTGCTTACACCTACTCTTGCACCGTCCACGATTTGGGTGTCACACTTGACTCCTCCCTGACATTCAAAGAGCATATCTCCAACATGACTCGCTCCTGCTTCTTTCAACTGAGGCGTCTCAGGGCCATCAGACGCTCGGTCTCACCTTCTGTCTTTACCACCATAGTTCACGCATTTGTCTGCTCACGCTTGGACTACTGCAACTCGCTCCTCATGGGTCTCCCCAAGCAGCGTCTTTCCCCCCTTCAATCTGTTCTAAATGCTTCTGCTAGGCTCATCGCTCGACTCCACCGGTTTGCCCATATCTCTACTTACATGCTTGATGTCCTTCACTGGCTCCCCTATTGCTGCGCGCATTCGATATAAGGTCCTTTTCCTTGTCTCTAAATCTCAGCAGCCTACTGCCCCGAGATATCTCTCGAAATATCTGCGAAAACCGCTATCTGCATCTTCTTCTCGCTCATTGCGCTCTGTAAATCGGCTTGATCTTTTTGTTCCCAGAGCTAAAACTGCCTTGGCCCAGCATCGGGCATTTGCTGTAGTGAGTCCCACGATCTGGAATGATCTCTGAGCACAGGGCCAAACATTAGTTTGGCCCTGTGCTCAGGGCCAAACTAATGACTGGCTTTTCCTCATCGGTGTCACGTTCCCTAAAGGCATTTCTGTTTCCCCAGGGCTTCTGTGCTGAGAGCGCCTCTGAATAGTTATTCTGCGAGAGGCGCTTTATAAATTTCTAGATACAATACAATACAATATTGCGGACAGAAGAGTCAGAGCTGAAGGTGAATGATGAAGAATTAGTCAATAGGTGTTGGCAGGGTCAGGGATTTTCTTTATTTGATCAGGAAAACCTAGGATGATGAATTCTGTTGTGGACTGGTTAAGGCAGAGGAGATTGGATGACATGAACTGAGAGATTAGGTTAATCATGTTGATTAATTGTGTGATGGATATGGAAAAAGAACTTGGGGAGATGAATGTGTAGAGTTGGGTGTCATCTGCATAAAGATGGTGGTCAACTGAAGAGGATTCTATGAGATGGTGTGGTATACAGGATGAAGAGGAGTGGACCCAGGATGCAGCCTTGAGGGATACCACAGGAGAGTGGGAGGGGTTGCAAGCACTGGCTGGAGGCTTTAACAGAGATGGATTGGGAAGACAAGTAGGGCTGGAGCCAGAGTAGACCAGTTCCAGAGACGCCAAACCAAGAAGATAGTCGATGAAGAAGGATGCTGTGATTAATGGTGTTGAATGCGATGGAGATGTTTAGGAGACAGAGGCAAGAGACTTGGCGATGGCTGACTGAAGAGATCAGTTTATTCAAAGACGCAAGTAGAGTTTCTGTGGAGTTGTGTTTAGTGAGGTTTGGTGGGGGTTGAGGAGTTAACTAGAAGAGAGGTAGTTGTTTGGCCAGGCAAGGACATTTCGTTGAGTTATCTTAGGTGGAAATTAAAGATTGGAGATGGAATATGTTAGATAGGTTTTCCATGCCCTTTTGAGAAGGGAAGAGATGAGGGAGTGCTTAAAGACATAGATTTGGAACTGTCTCCCTGTGTCTGCCCATTCTGCTCAGCTGTTTGTCATTTTGTTCACAACTTAAGACTTATAGACCAGTGTCTGACCCATAGAGGGTATCTATTTGGGAGTGGGGAGCGCAGGCAAGGTTTTATGCAGTACAGACATACCCAAACATGAATCTATTGAGTCTGTAACGATATAGGTTGGATGTAAAAGTTAAAGCACTTTCAAGATGGCCACCTTGAGTGTAGGACATTATCCCCCATGGACATTATCCCCCCGGACATTATCCCCCACGGACATTATCCCCCCGGACATTATCCCCCGGACAGAATCCCCCCGGGTAGGACATAATCCCCCAGGCTAGGAAATAATAACCTATATTTCACACATACGTGTATATCATGACGCGTGATGACGGCAAAAAGGACTAAGCCATTGCTAATCACCTCAACATCAGTCGGAATATATTTCAATTTGTTTAATAAGAATATATTTACAGTTTGTTTAATTCTAAAAACGAGTGTAACAGTACAGGACATACGGCAAATAACTATTAAGGTTTATCAATTACATTACAAACTTCCATTCGTTCAGTTAACTTCCATTCATTCGTTAACAAGTCTATACGGTAGTGACACTAACAAGGAGTGCAGGAGACGGGCTTGTAGCTGGTTGGTGCTATGCCTGACCTGCTTTTTTGGCAGCTGACCTCGCGAATCCTGACATTAACAAGCCTAAAGTTAAGAACTAGGTAACTAACAAGTCTTATTTTTACATCTGAATGACACTAACAAGTCTTTAGTCTATACCTTTACAACATTAACAAGCTGACACTAGGGCAACAGGGCTATTAAGGTTGATCAATTAAATGTAGAAATAGACTTATTACACAGAGGGGGGATTTTGTCCGGGGGGATAATGTCCTAGCTAAAATCGGGGGGATTCCGTCCGGGGGGATAATGTCTGGGGGGATAATGTCTGGGTGTGATAATGTCTGTTTCCGGGCCGCCTTCCAAAAATAGTCTAGGCTTGGAATTTAAAAAAGGCTCTAGATTCTAGAAATGACTGCTAGAAGCAAATCATGTAACAATTTGCTTGAAGTTGAAATCCTCATTAATAATGAGTCATTATGGTGCTTTCTGCATTAGCTATTAATAATAATTGGTCTACCGTCTATATAAGCTAATGATTGCCATTCAAGAAACCTGGATCTCCATTTCGTCCTCTAACCCCCATATCTGATATGTTTCTATGCAACAAAAATGGGTCGTGGACTGAGCATGTGAAATATTTGGGAGTTACCTTTTGTGCTGGTAATAAATTGAGATGCGATGTGGAGAGTATGATGCGCAATTTTTATGCAGCTAGCAATAATATTTTCAACAACTCCTCGGGTTTGTTGGAGCTAATGCAGCTTCACTTACAGCAGACTTATAGCCTCCCGGTTTTAAGGTATGGCTCAGTGCCAGTTAGGTCTTTGCACTCTCAGCTGAGTAAACTAAACGCTTGCTGGAACAATGTTTATCATAAACTGTTTGGTTTCCATAAATGGGAATCAGTACGTGAATTTATTTGTAGGTCTAGGCAGTTTGGACTTTAAATCTATGAGAATTATTGCCATGTTTAAACTACTTAAAAAATGCTAGCCGCTGGTAATAGTACACTCAACATTCTGTCGTTGACATTCAGTTATGGACACGAATTTAATTATCTAGTTACTGGTCTTGATGTTTCAGTAAAGGACAACATGTCTTATGTCAAGTCGAAGGTCTATAACGCTTATGCCTCCGGGGGAGCGTTAGCTTGAGCTGGCGGTTTTGTATTTTGTGTTTTGTTTTTGTTTTCTGTATTTTCGCACTATTCTTTTTTGTCTTGCGATATTGTGTAATCTTAGTGTTTCTGCTTTGAGCGAAATAAAGTATATATATCTCTGATTTCACTCCTCCTGGCTACTCCTTGCAAAGCTTTTCTCGCATCAGCTCCTCCTCAAAGTGTGCAAAAATCTCTGGTGCAGCACCACCTTCTTGGTCCGTGTGAACCGGCTGTTGTCCTAAATTCCTCTCTCATACCTTTTCCTCTTTTGAATGCCCCTCCACAACTCCTCAACTTGCCCCCAACATACTCGCAGTTTTCAATATCTACTGCCATTTCACCTTGTCCGCCTACTCCTTCAAATCCTCTATCTTCCTTGATGAATTCGGCTCCCACCTCTCTGTCTGTCTATCTCTGTCTGTCTGTCTGTCTGTCTGTCTGTCTGTCTGTCTGTCTGTCTGTCTGTCTGTCTGTCTGTCTGTCTGTCTGTCTGTCTGTCTGTCTGTCTCTATTCGTCTCTCGCTGCCACGACTCCCAACGAGTTCTTACTAACTGGAGATTTTAACATTCATGTAGACAATCCCTCTGACACCCTTGCCTCCAATTTCCTCGTCTCTTCAGTCACTCTCACCCAAAACGTCCACTTCCCGACCCATGTCAAGAAAATGCACCCTTGACTTCCTCATGACCTCCACCGCTTCCCTCATCACTCAAACTATCACACTCTGTTCTCAAGATTACTGGTCATTATCTTATCATGGTTGACCTTGAAATTAACCCTTTTCCTCGGCCTCCTACTCGTTCCTACCGGGTCCATTGACCGTCAGGCATTCATCCAAGATATTCTCGACTCACAACTAGTGCTTAACCCTCCATTTTCTTTTGATGACCTCTTTTCATGTCACAATTCCACATTGGCCAACCTCCTTGATATTTATGCGCCACTCATCACCAAAAACAGTTCACACACCAGCAACCACTGGTTTACTTCCTACCTGTAGGCTACCTCCAAGCCTTTAAAACCTTTCTTAGGCACCCTAAGCACATCTATCAGCGCACCTCTGACTCAACAGCTAGAGCAAATGCCCTCATTACCCACAAATAGATACCATAAACTCAACACTGCTGAAAAAATTATTATTCCTCACTCACTCATCCATTCCAGCTCCTCCAACTCAAGACATCTCTGGAGAACTGTCAACTCTCTACTTCATTGCAAATCTTCCTCACGACGTCACTACTGCCTAGCTCCCTTCCCTCCCTTCTGTCGCTGACACCTTTTGTTAGTTTTTCTCGTGACAGAATCTCATCCCTTCCCTTCGCTTCACATTACAATATCTTCTAGACTCATACTTTCCCTTGCCTCCACCACCACTGATTCACTCCCTCTCTCTCAACCCTACACCTCCTGCCTCTCAGTCATCGCTCTCAATTCTTTCTCCTGCCTCCGAAGCAAAACTATCACTCCTAAATTCCCTTCCAACAAGCAATGCGAACTTGATCCTATCCCCTTGTAAGCACTCTCTAGTCATTTCCCCTTCTCAAAAAGGAAATCAGTTCGAGACCATCACAGGGCTACTGTGATGCGTCGTAGTTCAGAGCTTAGGCCCTACTTATCCAGAAAACGCTTGCGTGTGCAGACCGCTTTCGGCTGACATCCAAAATATCAGCGTACTGTTTCCAGAATGCAGTAGGCCTATAACGAGATCTGCTTTACTTGTGCAGGAAAGTTCATAGACTGATGGCCAGCGACAGTAAAAATTGACGAAAGCTGTGTGGACAACGTCTTTGCTGTCAACGAGGCATTTTGAATGTATGTTGGCCATTTTTGCGTGATAACGGTCACATATCATTAGCGTACGATAAAAAGGGTGTGTAAAACTTAAGTAACCATGCTCGACGATTTAGAAGTCCGATTCATAAGCAAAGTAAATAATAAAAATCCGAAACAATGAGATATAGAAACAAAATATAAAACACAATAAACTTGAAAATTTTTAGAAAATACTGAGGTTTTTCAACGCATAAAATTTTTGAGCGTCCACATTAGCCACCTGGCGACTAACTTTCTAACAAATTAATCTTAAAATTTTTGTACAAATTCAGTCTAAGCTCTTATTTCTCCGACCTCTTTTTTATTCAGACACATATTTTACGTGTAAGATGCATTTTTTACGTGTAAGATGCATGCACATGGGAAGAGGCTGAGGGAGTTGCGGAGGACAGAGTGACGTGGAGGTACTGTGTCACCTGATGCGCTGTCAGCGCATGGACGGACTAAGCTTAAGCTAAGCCAAGCTAAGCTGAGATGCTTGCTAAACTTTATAATAATACACAGATTCATTCCCCTGCATTTTCATTATATAAAGTAAATTACGTTTGTAGATAATGGACTATTACATTCTTCAAACTGCTTAACCACCATAGGCTGCCTCTCTGTTTTACGTACTGATCTTCAGGATTATCTTTTGGTTTTGGTCACCATTAGTTGATGCCTCGTGCATTAGACACCAGTGCAATAGAAGTTACTACGTAATTAACCCCTTCGACGCGGATGACGAGTATGTCTCGTCATCGAAAAGCTATTGCCATACGCGAATGACGAGTATGTCTCGTCATAGACATTATAGTTACCCATTTGATGCTCTGGTCACACACCACTCATGTGTACATGTAAATACATACATACACCATTTGTATGTACACGCATGCATACATACATACATAGATACACACATGCATACATATACACATACATACATACATGCATACATACATGTATACATACATACATGCATGCATACATACATAGTACATACATAAATACATACATACATGCATACATAAATAAATAAATGCATACTTACATGCATGCATATATACATACATACATGCATACATTTATACATACATGCATACATTTATACATACATATATACATACATGCATACATACATAGATACAGACATGCATACATATACACATACATACATACACAGTGATGGGCAATAGTTAACTAAAAAGTTGCTAACTTTTAGTTTAACTAAAAAAATTTAGTTAAGGAACACAGTTTAACTAAAAAAAATAGTTTAGTTAAAACCATAGTTTAACTAAAAAAATTTACTTGCTAACTAAAAAGTTTAACTAAAAAAATCAGCAATATGCAACTATTTTTCCACATTGAACATTGAACACTGTCAGCAAAAAAACATTTTAACACTGCATGGTTTTAGCATTAACAGCCTGTGCTTTCAAATTCATACACTACTTACAGTACACATGTCACTGTATGCCAGAACAGTACACATTGCATAATTTGAAGTTGAAATTGTCATTGACGCTTTGTAATATTACAGTTCACTTAACGTCTTTTATTGTGAAAATGTTTGTCATAAAAAGTTGGGAAAAAGTTGGAAAAAGTTTAACTACTTTTTTTTAGTTTAGTTAACTAATTTCCAAAATCAGTTGCCAACTTTAGTTAAACTATTTTTTTTAGTTGGAGAATAGTTTTAGTTTAACTATAAAAAAATAGTTTAGTGCCCATCACTGTTCTATTCCTGCACCACCACATGACCACCCACCATCATCACCATAGCACCATGCTGTCTCCTCGGATTGACCTCCACAGATTCTGACCTGGCACCGGAATCGACGAGGCAGCCTGGCTATTGTGAACTTGATTTGATATAGCCCTGGTGAATAAGTTGGTCTCCCTGACGTGGCTTTTGTGGTGTGTTGAGAAATTGTGAAGATTTACATTTACATTACATTTCTGTGCTGAGTTGTATAAGAACAAGCTCAGAGGACAAGAAGAACACCGTGATCAGCTGAACGAAGGGACTTGCGGCCAGGAACAGACGACGCAGAGATACACAGTCAGATGGAGCAATTCCTACCAAGCAGTTCCACATGAAAGTTCAAATCTTAAATTGAATACGTTGAGAGATAGGCAACCAGTGCCAGGTATTATGCATGTAGATAGCTATGTGGCCAAATTGCAGGAGGCCACCGATCAGGCGAGCCGTTGCATTCAGAACAGATTGTAATTTCAAGGTAAGCATGGAGTCCAGACCAGAATAGATAGCATTTCCAAAATCGATTCTGGAAGAGATTAAAGCCTGGATCAATGTAGAAGCAGCCTGTGTAGTAAGTGATTGTTGCAAAGAAAAGATCTGACTAAGTGTTTGGGACTTTCATTTGCAGAAGTTGAAGCTCCTATCATTGGGTATTGGAAGTCGCCGATCAGTTCCCTGTCTGTTCAAGGTTGTTGAAGCACCAAAGGTGAGTACTGACAACCATTTTATTTTCATTATTTATAAAATTGTGCCAGCATTTTACATCACTCTTTCTAAATTTTGTGTTTCTTCATGCATCATGGACTATGCAAGTATGCATGCACCCATGCATGTAAGCAGTGGTGTATGGCAGTGGTTCTCAAACTTTCTGATGCTGCAGACCGGTAGTTGCTTTACCGGCCATACCGCGGATCAGCGCTTTTAACACCAGCTTACACTGTACATTACAGATATTGCGTGCTATATTACGGAAGGAGTACAAAAGGAGGATTCTAGTGGCAGAAATGGGCTGGCTAAGAAGATTATCTTTCATATCAGGACCAGACATTATAGAATTTGAAATAAGGTAATCCGGAAGGAGATGGGACAGAGGGAAACACTGGTAGACAAGATTGTAAGAAGAAGGCTAACGTGGTAGTCGGTATTTGGTGGAGTGTGGTAGGAAGCCCATTCCAGGTCATAGGGCCAGCCAAAGAGAAGGCACGGCACTGCCATGTGGCTGTCCGCGTGTGGGGAACAATAAGCTCAGCTTGCGCAGCTGAGCGGAGAGAGCAACATGCTGTGAACATGAGGTGGGACAGCAGAGCTCCCGCAGGTATGGAGGGACCATGCCTCAAAGCACCACCGGACCAAGGCAGAGATTCGGTAAGTAATGCGCTGTGGGTAGGGGAGCCAGTGGAGGACATACCTCATATATGCAGACACTCTGCCAAACCTCGGGATGCAGCCTACAAGGCGAGCAGTAGAATGTAGGATTCTATTCATTTTCTATTTCGGAATTATCCAGATCTGGAATGTCTAACCTGCCGATTAATAAAAGTTTTTTTTCAATGGTTTTGCTATGGAGTAATAGCAATTTATAGGCCACCCGTGCAGGTTCATCCGCACCCATTTAATTGCCGGCTATCCCAATACCAGCAGTGCGTGGAATTTTTGAGACCGTTAGGCCTGTCAATCAGTGAAGAAATATATCACGGTATAGGGAAGGGGTGACTGACTGGCTGTTCTTCCAATCAACCCATGTAGCTGATGCCAAGCCATTAGCCAATGATGACTAACTTGGAATTGGGCCTTAGTGCTAATCGGAATCGGGAAATAATGGCCTATACTATCCAGTATCGGGAATCAGCAAATACTCGGTTATACCCTAGTGTTCTGTGTCCAATGGTCCATGTTAAAGGTGTGTGCTCCATGTCCACTTCAAGTAGGCTTGGCTTCTCACTTGGTAACATCTGAGTACACTGTGAGCAACTAAGGAACATGGAGTTCTCTTTGAAGTATAATGTGTAGAACACTAAGTAAGTAAGTAAGTAAGTAATCTGTTAATAATGCAAGTCAAATGCTCACATTGTACACAATAGACAGATGATGTAAAATAGTAACAAGAAAAGCCCAAAATTCCTCTGGCCAGGTATGCCATTGCTCTAAGGCCATTGTTATATCTCTTATATAGTTTCCCAGATCTGTGTGTCCTACGATAAACGCTTCTGGAATGTTGCGCCCCTCCCTTCATGGCTGCAGTGGAATGTATGGAATGTCTAACCATGCCTCAGAGGCCATTGGGAGGTCGGCTTCGGCTTTGGCAGCAGGCTTCGCCCGATGCAGGCCTTAGGCAGGTTGGCCAATGGCCTCTGAGGCTGACGCAATATCACACGAGCGCCCCAAACTGGCCCGGCCCACGAAGACTGTAGTCGGCAGATAGACGTACAGATGCACAGACATACAAACAGACGATCAGATAGACGGACGGGCGGTCTCATAGAAAGACAAACCGCTGTTACCAAGTCTGTCTCTGCCTCCCTCCCTCACAGCCTCCCTCCATGCCTAAGGCCTGCATCAGGTGAAGCCGGACACAATATCACACAGGCGTCCAAAATTGGCCTGGCCCACAAAAACTCGGCACTCTACAGATAGACGTACAGACACACAGCCAGACGGACGGACGGACGGACGGTTAGATAGACAGACAGACAGATAGAAACACAAACAGCAGTTAGTAAGTCTGTCTCTGCCTCCCTCCCTCTCTCATTAAGAAAACCGACCGTCAAGGTCATTTGATAAATGATGCTCCAATTTTCACTCGCAATGTGACTTATAATCAAGCATTCTAATAAACAAATTCTTTTCTCTTCCTATCAGTCCATTCACTTTCTTTTTCAACCCATCATAATGATGGGCAAATACTCTAGTAGCTTTATTATTGTAATTGTAGCAATTTAAAGAGTATTGTACGTAGCAAGCCACTCCAGGGATATTGACTTTATGATTTGCTTAATGCTAACTTATCCCCATCATAGATGGTGATGTTCTGCCATCAGAGAACTTCAAAGAGATTCCAAAATCTTAATACTTTGAAGAACTGAAGTTGAAATACGATAGGGTAATTCCAAACACCTTTGTTTTAGATTTATCGATATGAGCAGCTGAAGAATTGCAGGGATCACCTTCCACCAGATGTTGAGTGGATGGTGGTTGAGGTCAGTTCATGCTTTTATTCTGAGAATTTATGTAGCACCTGTTTTTCACCTAAATGCCTGAAATACAATGTAAGGGCAGAATTTATTATGCATTTGATTACTCTTGTCCAATAATTATGATCCCAGAATGTGGCTTTACTTAAAATAACAATTAGCTGGTGTTTTACGTGTTGTAATAACAGAGCTATAGAAGTTTGCAGATGAGATTAGATTGGGTTTCTATCATTTTATAAAGCATTGTAACAGGATCATTCAAAAGAAGGAATTCAACTTTAATTCTATGAAGACTGGTTATACTTCATCACAGTACATTGGCTGTTGTTTATGTTTTTCTGAAATAGAGACATCTGTCAAAGGACGAATTTGAGGGACTGTTTCACATGAGTCACAACTTATTCTATCAGCTTGCTGAGTGGAAGCGAAATGACATGAAGGCGAGAGTTGGACTTTTTTAGTTGGAGTCAACATCACATTGGGGGCTTCACACTCTTGAATATCGTGTTGTATTTTTCCAAAGTTGGAGCGGAAGCAACGTGTTTTGTTTCACTCTATGGAAAGTATTGTTGCTGTTGATTCATATGTCATGTTGTTTGTGGTTGTTCATATGGGTTTCTTAATTTCATATTTCTCCTTACATGCCTTCAGAGATATTTTGTTGTTGCTTGTTTGATAAAATGTTATAAAATAGTTCTTGTGTTATTGTGATTTTTGACACCACTCTGATGCACTTGGGGGTAGGTGGTATGACAGCAGATTGCTCCAAAGATCTTCTAGTTTACTAAGATATGACACTAATAGTCTCTCAATATCTTAAATCCTTACCTGGTTAAAAACCAATATTGCCTTGTGGTGTGCTTGTGTTATGTGCCCAATTGATGATGTATTATTTTAGAGCCCATGTTGTGATTTTGGTGAATATAACCATCGATTGTTGTTGCTCTGTGCTTTGTGATAATGGCACTATACGCTATAGAGGTTTCTGGGTTAGATTTTGGTCAAGTCAGAGTCAGTTCTATTGAAGGTGTGATGTTGCAGTGGCTATGTAGGCTGTCTGAGGTTTTTCAGTGTTTACTCCTAGTGAGTATATACAGATTTCGGCACATTGTGGGGCAGTTAGTTACATGATCTTGCACTTTAATAGTTGACTTTAATAATAATAACAATAATAGTAATAATAATCCAGAGTTTATCAGTCGCCCTTCAGATTGGAAACTCCCTATCTGTTTTAGGCAGAGCATCTCATTTGAAAATAGTAGGTGGGTTGAAAATCAATGGATCGAATAGGCGAGCGATGCGTTGGCGACCTCGGGAGCTTTTGTATACGTCGTAACAGTCGTCGTTTTTTGTGTATTGTATTTGTATAGCTGCTTATGGTACTCATCTAGTAGGCCTATCTCAATTCAGTTCCCTTATCTGAGTAGGTCTCTTGAAGAGGCACTATATAAATTCTCAGAATGAATGAGCATTCACAAGAAACCTACGACTGACGTAAGATTATGTGTGACGGCTGATTTCACAACGTTGGTTGAGCCTTCAGAATACGTTGAGCGCTCATTTTTGACTTGACCTTTCAGCCAACAGTCCAGTCCGATTTTTTTGGCATGCTTTCTGCAGGACTTGCAGTAAAGTTTTTTCACAGACCGACCCGACGGTTTTCTATCTTGATTACATAGACATCGAACGAGTTGCCTAATTTCCATGACAAATACCTGCTCCACTGTACATTATTATTCAACTTGCTCACCTTTGCCGCCATTATTTTTAAAAATAATTTCCTAAATTAATGACATTACGAATGATGTCACGCGGTGTGCCATTGGCCATAACAACAGCTGTGTTGATATAATAAGGCCAATAAGGCCAATCATATTGCACGAAATTGGAGTGATCAGTCATCAGTAATTAGGACAGCAAACATTCTATCTAACATTCTACCTAAAACATTTATATAGCGCCCCTTCAAGGAATCTAGTCATTTATCAAGTTTCTCAAATCATTCCTCCTCATAGTACATCAGGAAGCAGGTTGTATGTGAATTTTTTTTGCATACTCTACAGTTTGCTTTGTTTCTAAATCCTGATAATCCTCTATGCACTGAGAGTCCTTCGATCACATGGCTTTCCATCACCAACAGTGCATGATATTGCAAGAGCAACCATGCTATCCTCTATATTGTGTGTCTCCCCCTCATGGTGGGGATACTTGAGTCAAGGAGAAAAGAACAGAGTGGATAGGCTCTTTATTCATATCTGTAAAAGGGACTGTCTCCCTTCGGCTATCCAGAAAGCAGATTATCTTGCTCGCTTGGCAGATGATCGCCTATTTATAGCAGTGGTCTCAAACCCACAACATGTTCTTTGCCCATACTTTCCTGAAGTCGACACACTCCTTGTCTTCTTCGCTTTCATGCACACAATTTCTCCCTTCCAATTAAGAATGACAAAAACTTTATATCGAGGGTTTTATATCGTAGTTTGTGTTAGCATTATAATGAGTTAGTGTCAGCTGAGAGGTTTCTAATCATTTTAATTACTTATCAATGATTGTTACCAATTGTGTTGTGTTAACTAGTTTGAAGAAATAAATGAATATTTTATTTCATTTAATTTTATCATTTCTGGGTTTTTCAATGGAGCTTTTTACAAGTGCCATATCTTTATTTTTGTAAGCAGTCATTTTTCTAAGTGTAATGCCTGATTGTTGTTAAACTCTGCTGTCATGTTTTGATGTTTTATCATTTCTAGCTTATGTTCTTTAAATGAATGGCAGATTTGTTTGTATTTCAAGAATCTCAGGTTGGACAAGTTTTTTTACATGAATGTATGACATGTGTAATTGTGTATGTATATAATGAAGACAGTTTATATGGTGCCGTAACACAGCCATGTCGTTACAAGGGCACCTAGTCTCGGAGTAGTCCCTGAGTCAGTCGCTAACGAATTACTGCCTGATGTGTAAGTTACTTGTCAGTTTGAATTTAATAAACGAATATTATTATTATTTTGTATGCTGTATGTATTGTATATATATATATAACACATTTTAAATCTGTATGTATGCTACGCACTGTTACTCCTTCCCTAATGCCCAGTGTTACTGCAACATTGGTTCACTCCTTCATTACAGCCCGCCATGATTACTGCTCAGTGCTCGTCGCTTTATTTTGGTCTCCCATCTAGTTGCATAGTGTGTCTAGAGTGAGTTCAGCGCTCAGCAGCCCGTCTTATCGGGCATATCCCCAAATATGGCCAAGCCTCTAGATACATGTTAGAGGTCCTTCACTGGCTTCCTATCTGCTTACTCATGGAATATAGGATCGCTGCCTTAGTATGGCAATGTTGTCAGGGCCCTGCTCCTGCCTATCTTCGAGAGCTTTGCTGCTTCGTTTCAGGTGCCCAAGACCAAGACTCTGTGGGAAAGGGGTTCTGTTAGTCCCTTTCGCTCGTTCCACGACTATGCAAAGTCGAACTTCTTCAGTAGTGGGTCCGGTGGTCTGGAACAGACTTCCGTTAGAGCTCCGCTTCTGCCCTGGGGTCCCCCTGGCCTCTTTCTTACTAATCTTAAGACTACTATTTGAGCATGCTGGTGTTGGGAGCGCCTCTGAGTAGTTCCCTGAAGGGGCACTATATAAATCCTCAAATGAATGAATGAATGTGTATAAAACACATTTTAAATATCTCAAAAATGCTGGTGTGTGTTTATGCGTGACTTGCTTTGATCTAAGGCAGACTGTGCACAAATGGGAAGGTGCCTATCAGGACATCCACTCCATCCAGTGGTCAACTGATGTTTCTCACAGTGATGCAACTTGCCAGTTTTTGCAAGCAATGGCTCAAATGATGCACATTGGTGTCATGATTTGCCTTCTGTGGCTATATATTTAGAGAATTTACAAATGTAGTTTTATTACTGGAAAAAATATCCAAAGTCCTTGACTAATGTTAGTCCATTAGCATTCATTGGTCTGTTATTGTTATCAACAATAATAATAATAATTAACACTTCCAAAATCAAATGGCATTAGGATTTCGAAAGTTTTGTTGTGAGGAAAAATACGGTTAACATTCAGGGGCGCCTGCAGCATGATGCACTGGACGCACGTGCATCCACTCACCAAATCAAATCCATACATGGAATAGGCATTGCATTGATATTTTTGTTAAACGGCAATATGGCATGTTAAAGCATTAGATGTTATCTAACTTGAATTTTGTTTGTTACGCTTGTCACTACTCACTACTCTATCTATGGCAGCTATTTCAATTGTCCTCCTTATATAATTATATGGTAGCAAAGCGGGCATATTATTTGTTTACGAGAGGGTTGTGCGTCCAATTTTTTTTAACATGCGGGTGCCCATGCTTTTGTGAATGATTTTAAGCCAAAAGCATAAAATCTCATTCACTTTCTGTATAATATTATCAAGGCAAACATGACCTGAAATACTGAACTTTCGTACTTCTCAGGCTTTTCATGTCTCTTGTCTGAGTTTTAATGAAATCCATTGATATATTCAGGGCACAGTTTTCTAGTACTGGTTTTAGTTTATGTCTTTATTTAGATTCAACTAAATTAATTTAATAACACTTTGCCTTCAGTTCAGGTTTGTTTCTTTAAGTTCTTTTATAGATGCTCTTTGTTATCTCTATGTTTTTATACTTATTATAAATGAAAGTTGCAACAATGAGGAGCTTAGAATTCAAGTACTAGAATAAAATAAAAATATTATAAGAAATACACTTAACAGAATATTGTGAGTCACAGTCATTCTTTAAAGGGTGCATCAACATTGTACATCTATATTATAATTGTAAAGACACATTTGTTTGGTCTCTCAAGAAAACTAATCAGAGATGCTTAAAAACTAACTGTAAAAGACCATGGTCAAAACAGAATTGTTTTCAAATGCTGGTGAAATAGAGGTAGAATTGGCGTGAATTTGAATTACTGTACTTTCATACACTGCTGCATAAGAAATCCTTCATCATTCACTCCCTGTACAACTATAAAAAAAATTGGGATATAAATGCTAGTCTTAATGTTTTGTTCCAAGAGCTAACCTGTTTCCATTTACAGACCTGAATAAAGTTTATGTTCTTCAGATCAAGGGCGGATCTAGGGGGGCTTATCCGGCCATGGCCCCCCATTTGAAATTTATCTTTATTTACACAGGCGTTTTCTGGGCGTTTTGTGATGTTTACACAGGCGTGGCCCCCCCGTAGGCGTGGATGAGTAAAATGTACACAGGACGTGGGTCCCGTTAGATGTATACTAAAGACATAAAAAAGGTTAATGACTAAAAAAAAAGGTCATCAACTTTTATAGGAGATAGATTGGGAAAAAATTTTTTGGTGGTCAGTTGGTATACTGATTCCTCTTGGTAAACTGCTTGGTAAACTGATTCCTCTCCCAGAAGATGGTTGGTTTGTATGTATAATTTTTTGGCCCCCCTTTTTAGACTTTCTGGATCCGCCCCTGCTTCAGATCACAGCTTTAGATATAGCTATATACGGTAAATCAGACATTATGAAACTGTTTATAATAGTGCATTTGCTTTTTTTACTCTACTGGTATTGTACTATTGTTCTACTTTTCGCCACTGTATGCATGGGCATGCACAGGAATTTTTGTAGGGGTGCAAAATTTTGTTAGGGGCAAAATAACGTTTTTGCATAGAATAGCTATTCGTGAACACAGACCATGTGACAATTTCATTAATAATTAATGGCCAAGAACTTTACCTAGATAATTAAGTGTTTATTCGCATTGGAAATCATGTTGGGACTGTTGTAATAATTATAATAATCGAAAGATTCTTTTTTTTAAATATATGAAAAATTCAACTGGGAGGGGGCAAATGCCCCCTCCAGACGCCCATGACTGTATGCATTGTTGTTGTAAAGTGTAAGTATTTGTCTCGTGCTAATAAAGGATTACTTACCTACTAGACGACAAGACATTCATACCTATGGTTTGCATGGCAGTCTCATCGATATCTATATTTAGACATCGATGGGCAGTCTCAAAGCCTTCTATAATAGAAGGCTCTGGGCAGTCTGGAGTGTTGCCAGATAATTTCCAAATATCCCGCTCAAAGGCTTTCCAAATTCCGCCCAAAAGTAGCTCAAATCTAAATTATTACGGTAGTTAAACAGAATGAAATTATCAACCACCGTTTTAAGACTGAAGAGATCTACGGCCAACTAGACATCAAACTGAAATGCAGAATTCTAAATAATACTAATAATAATCTGGCATTTATAATAACGCGCCTAAAAAAGACACCTTGCACAAAAGCACGTAACAGAAAAAACACTAGTCATAGTGTGGCGGGGCGACCCCTAGCGGCGGCGGTCGTCAAACGCCGGGATGAGGACTGCCGGTCGTGCATTTCCTGAGGATTCGAACCCCCGCGTTCAGGACCATAATAGGTGGGTGGCAAGCTAGACAGGCGCTTACTACGTCTAGGCATAGTGACATTAGGCGGTTCCTCTGAGGGCAATGACGTCATCATTTCTATTTCATCACCAGGGCATGACCTGTGGGTGTCCGTGGTTTCCGAGTAGGAAACAAACATAGGATTTCCCCTATACTCAGGGTTCATAGTGTCCACATCCTCTTCTTCTACTTCTTCATCTCTTTTGTCGTCTACCTCCTCTTCTTCCTCTACTTCCTCATCTTTTGGAATTAACTTCACTTCTGGTGGTGGAGGGCTATGGTGACCAAGTGAATAGACCTTTGGATTTTGGACTGCCTCTTCTTCATCCTCTACTTCTTCAACTTTATCCAGATCTTGGAACGTACTATTACTAGCTAATTCTGGGAAACGTTGGAGCAGACTGTGTCTAAACTCAGTTCTATCCAACAGAGAAGCAAGAAAAGAATCTGGTTGATTGGCCATGCGATAAGATTTAATAAAACATAAAGGTGTCACTTTGACTTACAATTTATATTTACAATATTGGCCCTATTTCACAATGTTACTTTTCAGTTCAATTAACTTTAATTTCTCCAGTCCTTACAATTAAACAAAATCTTAATTCAGTTATATGTAATTACACAACTTCAATTCCAATGGAAATACTACACATGACCTTTCAACACTTTTACACACAACGTTTCAACTTAGCTAAGGTCAAAGGTCAAATCTCAAAAAGGGGCTTAAATCACCACAATTCACATTTACTCACATCGACAACTTATCCAAGTTAATACACAGTCAGTCTAAGTTACTACTATGTATCTTAAAACACAAATAATTCCAATCTAGGTCACCAAACAATCAAACATTAACTACACTTAAAATGGCGGCAGTGGATTCTACATCTATCGTGGGCTTGGGAAGTGGAAAATCTTAATGGACCTTCGCTTTACCAATTTCGACTAATTTTAACCTTTAAATCGATCTACAGCTGGGTAAGACAATCGAACATGAAACCGTTACCCTCAACCTATAAAACTTCGATTTCTAAAAGGTATTTTTATCGAAATTGTACGAAACAGAAACATCAGCGACCAACGTGATCATCAGCCTTTCCTCAACACAACAACTGCATACGTCATAAAACTGAGTGCAGAAACAGCGTTGAGCTAAAAATAGCCATTACGTAATGTCTCTTCCTATAGCGCATATATAAAAGTGGGAACAGTGATATAGAGACGTTGTGACGACAGAATCGTTACATTATCTTCCCCTCTGGACAAAATTTGGGAACCAGTGACCAAATTTTGGTTACCATCTGAGTGACCTCTCCTTATCAAAAACATCAATAGGGGCCAAAACTTCAGCAAGTCTCACTCACAACAATTAGGAAATCAACTTATCATCAAAATATTAAAACAACTCAGTACAAACTAATAACTGCTTCAATTCACAAAGCCAGAAAAAGCTAACTAACAAGACAAAACGTGGACAAGGATAATAGCTATACTTATCATTTACCCAAGATCTTCTCTAAATCTAACGGGACATCTAATATCTCTTCTAGGCCATGACATGGGTTGGTCAACACTGTCACTTTCATTTACCAGGGTTCCCACATCTACCTCCTCCGGGACATTACTTTGGACAGCATCCCAATCCTTAGGAATCTCTCCATGATACCTCTTAAGTTTATCCACGTAGACAAGCTTAGGTTGGGCTCTCTTCGATTTCTGAATCTTGAATAGTACCGGACTAATCTGGGACATGACTCTATAAGGGCCAACATAAAATTTAGACCACTTCTCCTTTATTCCAACTCTCTTCCTGGGATAATGGTACATCACCCAATCACCAATCTTAAACTCTACAGGCTTAACCCTTAAGTTATATCTGGCAGCTCGGGCTGTGACAAGGCGCTGTGTAAATTCTCTTACATGTGTATATGCAATCTTAATTTGCTTTTCTTTTGCAGCAACAAAATCATCAATCGACAAAGCAACAAAATCATTTGCAAAACAATTTCCCAAAACTAAATCAAGTGGCAAAACATTTTCTCTTCCAAGGAAAAGGCGACAGGGGCTATAACCGGTGGATTCGTGCTCAGTAGCGCGATAAGCGGACATGACGAGGGGAAGATGCTGATCCCAGTCACGCTGAGTTTGCGACACAACCTTTCCCAGAAGAGAATTGAGAGTGCGGTGGAACCGTTCCACTGTTCCGTTCGTACTTGGTTTGTAGGGAGTTGTCCGGATCTTGTCGATTCCTAGAAGTCTGCAAAGTTCCTGGAACAAGATCGCCTCGAAGCAGGGACCTTGGTCTGTAAGCAATTGACGGGGACAGCCGAATCTGGAAAAGAATTGGTCCACCAAAACTCGTGCGACAGTGACTGCATCTTGTGAACGAATGGGAAAAGCTTCTGCCCATCTGGAAAAATGGTCAATCACAGTAAGTATGTATTTATGTCCTTTACTGGATACTGGATGTGGTCCAGTGATGTCGACACCGATACATTCCAGCGGTTCACCGACCATCATCATCTGCAACTGGCCTTGGTGTGGCGGTTTTCCTCTGAAGTACTGTGTACAAGCTGGACAACGTCGGAGGAACATTCGCACATCTTCTCTCCAACCAGGCCAGTAAGCTCTTTTCTGGACCTGCGCAAGAGTTCGTCTAATTCCGAGATGACCACCTGTCATCCCCTCATGAGCAAGTTGGATCAGAATGGAACGTCGATTGGGTGGTGGGATGAGCTGATTCCACTTTACATTTTCATCGTCTGCATCTAACCACTCTCGAAGCAACACATTGTTCTGTAGTTTCAATTGCGGCCATTGAGACACAAGAGACTTGATCACTCCACTCAACGAACGTACATCATTATATGTCGGAGCCAGATCTGAGTCAAGTTTCTTTTGGATGACCCAATTCAGGTCAGGATCTATCCTTTGTTCGTCTCGCAGTTCATCCAAACTCCATTCAGAAGGAAAGTTCGGCAACTCTGGTGGTGGATCACGTTGTCGTCGCACAGCGTCGACTCTGTGAGGACGTCTGGACATGGCATCTGCGTTCGTATGGGCTGTTCCGGATCGATGTCTAATTTCAAACTGGAATTCTTCAACAGTGGCAAGCCAACGTGCTTGTTGTCCAATGGGAACTGCAGTTCTTCTGAGCCACTGTAACGCTGAGTGGTCAGTTCTCAGGATGAACGGTCTTCCTAACAGATATTGACGGAACGTCTTTAGGAAATACACAATAGCAAGCAGTTCACGTTTTGTGACGTCGTAATTTCTCTCTGCTGTCGAGCAAACACGGCTACCATAACAGATCACACGTTCACAATCATTCTGCATCTGTGACAACACTGCTCCGATCGCCTCACCGGAAGCATCTGTGTCCAACACAAAAGTTCCCTCATCGGAAGGTAACGACAGGACAGGTGCTTCAGTCAACTTCATCTTCAATTGGCTGAAGGCAACTTCACAGTTGTCAGTCCAGTGGAAGCCAATTCCTTTCTTGGTTAAAGCATGTAGTGGACGAGCAATGTGAGCAAACTCTGGGACGAACTTCCTGTAGTATGAGCATAATCCGAGGAATGCCCGGACTTCTCGTACTTTCTTTGGTGTAGGCCAACTTCTGACGGCTTCAACCTTTTCTGGGTCTGTGGCCACTCCTTTCTCGCTCACAACGTGGCCAAGAAATAGGACTTCCTTCTGGAGCAAGTGACATTTCGATGGCTTTAACTTCAATCCAACAGACGACAATCTTTCTAGCACTTGGGTCAGACGTTCAAGGTGAGTTTCCAGGTCAGTCGCAAATACAATAATGTCATCGAGGTAAATCAAGCAAATGTCAAAGTTCAATCCAGCCATGACAAGGTTCATCATGCGGGAAAAGGAGGCGGGACTGTTACAGAGGCCAAATGGTAAAACGCGAAACTGGAAACTCCCACGGCGGGTCACAAATCCAGTCTTATGGCGGTCACGTGGGTGAACAGCCATTTGGAAATATCCGGCTCGGAGGTCAAAGGTGCTGAACCATCGTGCTCCCGTTAAGGCATCTAGACTTTCACTTATCAGCGGCAGTGGATAAGCGTCCTTTCTGGTCTTGGCGTTGACTGCTCTGTAATCAACACAGAATCGTGGTGTTCCATCTTTCTTTCGGACCATTACGACATTACTTGACCAATCGGACATGGACGGTTCAATTACATTCTGGGTCAGCATCTCTTCAACTTGAGCATCTATGATTGGAAGTAGTGTCCACGGCTGACGACGTAATGGCTGACGTACAGGAGCTTCATCACCTGTTTCTATTTCATGCTGGAGGACGTTGGTGAAACCTAAGTCCCATTCTGAGAGAGAAAATGCTTTTCTGTTTGAAAGGATGAGGGAGCGTAACTGTTCTTTGACTTCTTCAGGTACCTCTTCATCGACTTCCGTCCACAAAGGTGCGAGCACTGACTCCTCGTTCACGTCCGACGTCTCACGAAAGACTTCAGTGACGGCTGCACAACCTGAAGACATCTGGTCTGTGACACTTGGACTCATTACAGTGACACCCTCGACTAGGTATTGGACACCTTTCTTAATGCGAATGTCCTTCTTCGTCGGATTCAGGACACGGACTGCGATATCTATGGCACGATCTGGCAATAGCGTTCCAGCCACAACCAATCCTGAGTTTAAAACCTGCGGTTGAGTTGCCCATGACGATGAGTCTTTCTGGAGATTTGGCAGTATGGCATAGGCAGCAACGTTCATCTCTGACAAGGCAGGGATTTTCACATCGACGGCGGTGGCAATTCTTCGACATTTTCCAGTCCGTGATTGGCTTGATAATGGAAATACATAGTCTTGGATTTTGATCCAACGGTCAGCAAAGTTCCACTGTGCACCATGCTTCTCAAGCCATCCAAGTCCAAGAATCAACTCTGACAATTGTTCGCTTACGAGACAAGGGACAATGAATTGGAATTCTGCTGCTTGGCAACGAAGCTGGACTTCTCCAAGGACTTTTATCTCAGTCCCGTTAGCTGCACGAAGAAGTTGCTGTGATCCAGTGACTTCTCTTTTATCAACCATGGAAGCCGGAACAAGAGAGAGTTCACTTCCGGTGTCCAGCAAGGCAAGAATGGATCTCCCGTTGACCTTGAGCGATAGGTAGGCCGTTGTACCACCGGCAACATGAGGGACATTGGACGGTTCTTGATCGGATCGGTTGACTTCAGGCTCGACTTCCGGTCTTCTCTGTTGACGTTCTGGACAGTTACGGGCGTAGTGACCTTCTTGACCACACTCATAACATTGACCTGTCACACGGCGGAAGTTCCTGTTACCTGGTCTCGATCCACTTGATTGTTCAGGTTGCGTCCCCGCTGACCAACCAGACGGTGCAGTCGTTTTCACAAACGTTTGGTCTAGTAGACGTGGTATTCGTGGTTTCTGTGATAACGCTAGAGCCTTCTCTAGCTGCTCTATACGTCGACGTTGTGGTTCCATTTCTTCACGTATCTTCTCTAACTGACGACGTTGCTGTGCTTCCAATTCTTCACGTATCATTCGACGGAACATTTCTGGGGAAGATTCTGTTTCCTTTACAGCTTTCACTCTATTTGGCCGGCGTTCCTGTTGATCATGCAGGTCTTCTTCCGCCTGACGGTATCCATCCAAACGAACAGCCAGTTTGAATGCCTGGTCAAGGGTCGTGACCTCACGTTCTCGGATCTTCAGAGCAAGTCGTTTGTCTTTCAGGGCATCCAGAAAAGCCCTGACAGCAATGGTTTCAGAATGAACTGACGTCGGTCCAGGATAAGCCAAGGTTAGCAAACGTCTAATATCCTGTACCAAGGAACTCAGGTCCTCTCCATCTCGTTGCTTTCGTGTCCCAAGTTGTGCCTGGTACAAAGCAGCCTGATCTGCACTCCCGTACCTGGAACGAAGTTTCTGCACCAAGTCCTTCCACGTCAACACTGATTCTGAATCAAAGTCCCAAAGAATCTGGTTCGCAGGCTCAATCAATGAACAGGATAACTGGTTCAAACGTTCATCATCGTCCCAGGAGTTATTCTTTGCACATATCTCAAACTTTCTTAAAAAGGCATCAATGGAACTGGTTCCGTTGTAACAACCTAATTTAATCCACTGTTTCGCTTTTGCAGGTGGTTGGGCGGTTGGAGTGATCTTTTCTTTGGTCTCTGTACTGACTGACGTGGTGGACGGGGTAGGCGGATCATTGGAGTGAGGAAGTTCTGGTTCCCTCTTTGAATTGGTAGATGTACCTGCTCTGTTCACGGCAGAAGACGTTGGCACTGTGGACTGCACATCTCTCACCGTTGTCATCGTCCTCTTCTCTTTTCCAGGTTGACGATCTGTGGACAGGGGATGCTCTCGTTTCAACTCTCCTGTAGAGATTTCATCATGTGGCCGCTGGAAAGGTTTCTCTGATTCACCTCGTTGTTCATAGGATTTCATCAACGCCTGTACTCTCACCTGTACCAGATTATCTATCTCTCTCAGTAAGTTGACAGGTTCTGTGGCATTTCTCCGCCGATACGATTCAGCAACCGGAATATAGTCTGACATACCAGCACCCTGACCTTGAGATGACGGTAGCAACGGCTGACGGCGACCATCATCTCTCTGATGCGGTGGATATTCGTTCTGCAGCCATGACATCTCATCGAGATGACGGGAGGGCAATTCGTACATGGCGCTGACGAAGTCACGTGTCTCTGGAGTCGTAAACACAGGACATGGTTCACCTGGCAGATAATGGCTGTGGCAACATACTGTCGGAGCTTGACGTTGACGGACACCGTGACTTGACGATGGTGGAGCTGACAGTTGTTCTTCCATTCTGGTGGCTGTGATGGTTGGATGCGGAAGTGTGGTGGCTGAAGACAATGTAGCGTCATGATCATACTGGAGGTGTGAGGTGTGGCTTGGCAACTGTAAATTCTGAGGAATTCTTTGTTTCAGGGCAACAAACGTAGCTGGTGGGTACTGAATAACAATGGACGATGGTTGCGTGGCACGATAGGCGTAGTCATGACGTGGAGCGTAGTACTGGAATGATGAACTTGGATCGAGGCGTTTTGACTCGATGGGCAGGACCGACGAATGTGATGCGACGGTGAACGAAGACGGCCTGACCCCTTGGTGGGACGTCGTAGGTGGCATCTGTGGGTGAGACCAGACGTATGTGGGTTCTGCAGTGAGAGGCATGACGCTTGACGTTGACTTTTCTTTAGGTTTCACGGCACGACGCACAAGAGGACGTGGCGAGAATGGATCGACGATGGGAAAGGTTGTGTCTCGATGGTCGACGACCTCAGCGTGAGCGGGATGCGCATCTGGAGCACTGAGCACGAAGGGTGGGTGAATGACCGGTTCCTTGGCTGTGGCAAGCCTTGACTTCGAATCTGAAACTAGACAAACTGGATTAGTTTCTTCATCATCAACAATAGGACTAAACGAATCTCTAATCCTCACACGTGGACTAAGATCAATGGCATAAGGTTGTTCAACCTCTATTGCGTCAATGTCTAACAATACAGTACGGGGCTCAGCATCTAAAAGCTGACCATTCTCAAAGGCAATCAAATCTCTAGGTCTACGATCATATTCATGCCTACTCTGATCATCTACATATTCTGATCTATCACTTTGCAGCAACCTATACTGTAAATGACCATCAGTTTCAATTACACTAGGCATGTCCATGTTAACACGGTCCTGTGTGCCTGTGAACTGAAAATGGGCTGGAAAAAGTGATTCATCCGGGGAGGAAGGTTGGAATGGACTTAAAGGACGTCCTGACATAACCGGAAATGCAACCGGAAGTACCCCACTTCTGGTACCAAATGTGGCGGGGCGACCCCTAGCGGCGGCGGTCGTCAAACGCCGGGATGAGGACTGCCGGTCGTGCATTTCCTGAGGATTCGAACCCCCGCGTTCAGGACCATAATAGGTGGGTGGCAAGCTAGACAGGCGCTTACTACGTCTAGGCATAGTGACATTAGGCGGTTCCTCTGAGGGCAATGACGTCATCATTTCTATTTCATCACCAGGGCATGACCTGTGGGTGTCCGTGGTTTCCGAGTAGGAAACAAACATAGGATTTCCCCTATACTCAGGGTTCATAGTGTCCACATCCTCTTCTTCTACTTCTTCATCTCTTTTGTCGTCTACCTCCTCTTCTTCCTCTACTTCCTCATCTTTTGGAATTAACTTCACTTCTGGTGGTGGAGGGCTATGGTGACCAAGTGAATAGACCTTTGGATTTTGGACTGCCTCTTCTTCATCCTCTACTTCTTCAACTTTATCCAGATCTTGGAACGTACTATTACTAGCTAATTCTGGGAAACGTTGGAGCAGACTGTGTCTAAACTCAGTTCTATCCAACAGAGAAGCAAGAAAAGAATCTGGTTGATTGGCCATGCGATAAGATTTAATAAAACATAAAGGTGTCACTTTGACTTACAATTTATATTTACAATATTGGCCCTATTTCACAATGTTACTTTTCAGTTCAATTAACTTTAATTTCTCCAGTCCTTACAATTAAACAAAATCTTAATTCAGTTATATGTAATTACACAACTTCAATTCCAATGGAAATACTACACATGACCTTTCAACACTTTTACACACAACGTTTCAACTTAGCTAAGGTCAAAGGTCAAATCTCAAAAAGGGGCTTAAATCACCACAATTCACATTTACTCACATCGACAACTTATCCAAGTTAATACACAGTCAGTCTAAGTTACTACTATGTATCTTAAAACACAAATAATTCCAATCTAGGTCACCAAACAATCAAACATTAACTACACTTAAAATGGCGGCAGTGGATTCTACATCTATCGTGGGCTTGGGAAGTGGAAAATCTTAATGGACCTTCGCTTTACCAATTTCGACTAATTTTAACCTTTAAATCGATCTACAGCTGGGTAAGACAATCGAACATGAAACCGTTACCCTCAACCTATAAAACTTCGATTTCTAAAAGGTATTTTTATCGAAATTGTACGAAACAGAAACATCAGCGACCAACGTGATCATCAGCCTTTCCTCAACACAACAACTGCATACGTCATAAAACTGAGTGCAGAAACAGCGTTGAGCTAAAAAATAGCCATTACGTAATGTCTCTTCCTATAGCGCATATATAAAAGTGGGAACAGTGATATAGAGACGTTGTGACGACAGAATCGTTACAATAGTACATCTTAAACAGGTAGGTTTTAAGGTTAGATTTAAACATCGAAGGTGACGAGGATGTGCGAATAAAGTCCGGAAGTTTGTTCCATTCAGTCGGCCCGGCTAATGGAAATGCTCGATTTCCAAATTTTCTGACTGAACGAGCGATAGCAAAGTCACCTTGAGATGATGATCGCAGTCTTCGTCTGGCTTGAAGAGAACAACATGGAGTAACCAGTGAAGAGACGTATAGAGGAGATGAGTTTCAGAGTTTGTGTAGACTCGATGCATTAGGAGACCTCGGATGACGGGTGAACCAGATAAGCTCTGTCTTAGAGGCATTTCAGTTGAGGCGCATAGATGCGCACCAATTCTCTAAGTGGATTGCGCACAAATAACTGGCAGTTATGCATCAGGATTTATGGATCTCAAATTCAGGGCTTCTTCATGTGGGCAAATGCCAAATAACGCAGCTCATGCGCCGTATGCAGTTAGATGTGACCGTTGTCAGTCCAATCAATTAGCCGAGCTCTAAAGTTTTAAATGAATTGAAGGTGATTAATCTTATCAACGAGGAGCCAATGCATGGTGTTGCGCATATATTGTATTGTATTGTATTGTATTCGGATATTTATAAAGCGCTTCTAGCGGGAGGGCCATTCAGAAGCGCTCCCAGTGCGAGAGACCCCGAGAGAAAAAGCAAGTTTTAAGAAAGATAAAAGAAAAAGATACCTTACCTGAGAGAATAGAAGAACGAATGAATGGAGGAAGTTCATTCCAAAGAGCAGGGCCAATGGAAGCAAAAGACCTAGATTGAGCCAGTGAAGTCCTGACACAGAGAACAAGGAGGTTCAAACGGTCAGAGGAACGAAGAGGACGAAGAGAAGCACCAGAGTGAGCTAGGGCGATGAATTAAGTCACATAAATATTTTGGAGCGAAACCAAGTTGAGCCTTAGAGACAAGGATGAGGACCTTGAATTGGATGCAGGCAGAAAGCGGGATCCAGTGGAGTTCTTCTGCCATAAAGGTTGTGATATGAGAGAATCGAGGAAGACGGGCAATCAGTCTAGCAGCAGCATTGAGAACAGACTGAAGAGGAGCAAGACGGACTTTGGGAAGACCAATGAGGAGGGAATTGCAGTAGTCAGGTCTAGTCTCTAGAGCAGACAAATGCATGGACAATTGAAGTGAAAATCGGAGATGAGACAGAG
The DNA here is from genome assembly GCA_963556255.1 of Allolobophora icterica. NCBI lineage: Eukaryota > Metazoa > Annelida > Clitellata > Crassiclitellata > Lumbricidae > Allolobophora > Allolobophora icterica. The sequence continues at coordinate 29,608,710 of OY744602.1, forward strand.
CGACGGACAGTTCTAAGGCGCCTCAGGTGAAAACAGGAAGTGCGAGTGAGTTTCGAAATGTGTTCAGTCAAGGGTCACTCCTAGATCACGAATGCTAGACAAGAAAGTGAAAAGCGGAAACCTTTCAGAGAGCAGAGCAAAGTCGAGTTTTTGAGGTTGTTGAGGAGTGCCAAACCAGATAAATTGGGTTTTGGACGAGTTGGTGCCTTCCTCTGATAGAATGCATGCTGTCTGGTCTGTAGCTGGGGGGGGGGGCGTAGGCAATTACAGCTTATAGATACTATAATAATAATAATAATAATTATAATATAATTGTATTCTTTATTATTTCAAACCGACAGACTCAGTAAAATTACATTGAAACATGAAAGTACAATCAATATCTTAACTAAACACACGGTTTGGCAGCCATGCAAAGGAGTCGCTCCGCGTACCTTAAACTCTCCTGGTCATGAGTGTTACCACTATACTCTACCCCTCCCCATGATGATGATGATGATGATGATGATGATGATGATGATGATGATGATGATGATGATGATGATGATGATGATGATGATGATGATGATGATGATGTTGATGATGATGATGATGATGATGATGATGATGATGATGATGATGATGATGATGATGATGATGATGATGATGATGATGATGATGATGATGATGATGATGATGATGATGATGATGATACGAATCGCGGTTGGAATGAGACTCGAGTGGAACGACTCTGTGCGAACCACATCTGTGTCACTGTGGCGAGAGAGTTGACGCCAGAGGACTCCACCGTATTGTCTGCAGAAAAAACGCTGGCAGACAACAACGGCACAACATGCTCAACGATATCATTATGGAGATCGTTTGGTAGAGCGAATATCCCTTCTCAGAAGAAGCCCTTGGGCCTCACCAGAGAGGAGGGCAAACGACCGGACTGCCTGACGCTTATCCCGTGTTCATGCGGAAGGTGCCGCACTTGGGATGTGACCGTTTCGGACACATTTTGCATCGTCATATTGGCATTTGACACTGTAAGGCATAATTACCTCGCAGAGCAGTTAGGCCTACCCTCCATGTTAATTCCTGATTTTGTTTACAATTTGGTGCTTTCTTTGCTTTTTAATCGAGTGCACTCTACAAAATTTTGTGGTATCATTTCCCCATACAAATGTATCAATGCTAGCATTATACATGGGTCAGGGCTTGGGCCAATCCACTTTTTGGCCACCATTTCTGGACTAAAGTTGCTTCATGCAGGGAATCGATTATTCAAATATGCAGATGATTGCTATTTGATAGGGCCTAACTCCTGCCTCAAACATAGCGACCACTGACTCTGAACTTGCCCACATAGCTGAATGGGCCAGAAATTGCAACTTGCGCTTAAATCATAGCAAGTCGTGTGAGATCATAGGCCTAATAAGGCGTCCCCGAACCAAAATTCTAGATACCGCTCCGCCCATTGCGGGGATCGTACGGGTAAATAAAATCACAATTTTGGGAGTCACTCTTTCTGAAAGAATTGGGTTCTCCTCGCACATTAACAACATCTGTTGTAAAGCTAAACAATCCTTTTTTGCTCTGCGAGTCCTGGTTTCGCATGCATTAACTGGAAGCCGCCTCCATGATGTACGTTCCACCACAGCGGCACGAATGTTGTACTCATCTCCAGTCTGGTGGGGATTTTCCAATGGTGGTGAGAGAGAGCGTCTCTCTGCCTTGATACGTAAACTTAAGCGACAAGGGTATCTGCCAACTGATACTCCTACATTTGACTTGTGTTCTAAGGCGGACGATGCTCTCTTTGCTTCAATCCTTCGGGACCCAGGGCATGTCCTCCATGATTTGCTCCCTCCGATACGATCTTCCGGGTACTCTCTTCGACCTCGCTGGCATAATCGTGAGATACCACGATGCGATCCTTTGAGAGGGGAGGGTTACACTGCTAGATTACTACATAAATTATAAGAAAACTCTTGCTTTTTTATTTACTTATTTTATCATTTTTTTTCGATTTATTATTAGGCCTACTGCAATGTTTACAATCAATGCTTCTAGCATCTGTCCCATTGTGCGTTCGCTAATGGTGTAATAAAGAATACACCGTGTCTCAAAATAAACTGTGCAAAATTGTTTCTGTCAGAACTTCGTCAAATTTCCACCAATTTTAATAATTTTTGGTAGGTAGATGGCAAAATAGCTGAAATTATATGCTAGGCCTATACATAAATTTTCCACCTCACCTGACTCATGTCATCGCACTACCTTGTTAAACACAGATGTACCAATTTCTTATATAACGCTTAAACTTTATTACATGCAACAAACTATCTGACGACTTAATTAGCACGCAGTAAAGTAAAATATGGTTTACTTAGCAGAGTTTTTAATTGTTATGACAGATCTGCTTAAAAGTGTTAGAATTGGTGCTCGAAATGTGCCCCGCTTACACGGACACAAGCGCTTAGACGGCGACGCCACTGGCCGATAGCAGCATCAACGATCGACTGGTCAAAGCGCGCCCACTCGTCGATCAGACGCGTTTTGAGTTCGTCGACGTTGGCTATTCTGGAGCGGTAAACCTTTTCCTGCAGCACACTCCATATGCTATAGTCGACTGGGTTAAGATCCGGTGAATTCGGCGGCCACAGTGTTGGAGGTATGAAGTCAGGCGTTTCTCGCTCCAGGAAAGAGACAGATGTCGCGTGCTCGATGCGCCGGGGCGCCATCCTGTTGAAAGACAAAAAACTCGCCCTGGGATATCCGGCGTATGTCTCGCAGTAGCTTCTGGGCAAGAAGGTTGTCGCGATAGTAGGCCCAATGCACTTTGACACCCGGCTCGATGAAATGGATTTCAGTGCAGCCAAGTTTCGAGACGCCGACCGACACCATCACCGAATGGTGTAATAAAATTTAAGCGTTATATAAGAACCCCAACAGCAATGTAATATGGAAACCATATGGGCTTCATATGGGATGCCATATGTCAGGGATCTCTAGATTCATCTGGTTTGCACCCGACAGCCCATATTGAATTCATATGTGTAAACCATCTGGGCTTCACATGGTATGCATATGGTATCTATATGGCACCAGGTGATCTAAACCATATGTATACAATATTGAGACCAGATGCAAAGTAATATGGCAATCATATGGCCTTCATATGGGAACACATATGGCAGGGATCCCTAGATTCATCTTGTTTGCACCCGACAGCCCATATTGAATGCATATGTACAAACCATCTGGGCTTCAGATGGTATTCATATGGCATCTATATGACACCAGGTGATCTAAACCATATGAATACAATATTGATACCAGATGCAAATTAATATGGGAATCATATGGCCTTCATATGGGACCACATATGGCAGGGATCCCTAGATTCATCTGGTTTGCACCTGACAGCCCATATTGAATGCATATGTACAAACCATCTGGGCTTCAGATGGTATTCATATGGCATCTATATGACACCAGGTGATCTAAACCATATGTATACAATATTGAGACCAGATGCAAAGTAATATGGGAATCATATGGCCTTCATATGGGACCACATATGGAAGGGATCCCTGGATTCATCTTGTTTGCACCCGACAGCCCATATTGAATGCATATGTACAAACCATCTGGGCTTTAGATGGTATTCATATGGCATCTATATAACACCAGGTGATCTAAACCATATGTATACAATATTGAGACCAGATGCTTTACCAATTTGCATTCTATATAGAATCTATATTGCTTCTATATGTAACTAGCTGATCTACACCATAGTTATATCATATAGATAACAGATGCTTTACCAATCTCCAGTCTAGATAGAATCTATGTGGTTTCTACATGTAACTAGGTGGTCTACACCACATGTATACCGTACAGATACCAGATGCTTTACCAGTCTCCATTCTATATAGAATCTATAAAGTTTCTATATGTAACTAGGTGGTCTACACCATATGTATGCTATATAGATACAATATGATGTACCAATCTGCATGCCATATGCAATATATATAGTTCCTATATTTAACTAGCTTATCTACTCCACATGTATACTATACAGATACCAAATGGTTTAGCAATCTGCATTTCAAACAGAATGCTCACCAGTAAACCATATGTGGTCTATATAGCATCCATGTGCGTGCATCTTCTGTAAGTAATCAGCACATCTACAACATATGCACACAATGTAAAACATACATAGTCTGCTTATGTAGTTTCCATTTTGAATAAACTTTATTTCACCACATATGGGCAACACAAAAGAACACCCCCTATACAAAGGAGAAACAGCAGAACAAATATGCACATACAATGAGAAAAAATAAGCAGCTCAACTAATTGATAAGCAAATGCCTTTCATAAACATTTATCCTTAAGTCACTAAAGTTACAATTTTTCAATATATCATAGATTTCACAAAGTGTCTTTTGTCGTTGTACAAATAATGCTTGCAGTTCATTTAGTACAGTGTTAGTACTGTAGATTAACGGTTCCACGACAAATGGTTCATGGACAAATGGTTCACAATCTCCCAGCTTCTAGTTTGTGTTTTTTACATTGGACTACGAAAAAGCACTTGAGCTCTATTTTCATCAAACTAGAATCTGGATGAGCGATAAAAATATAGCTCAAACTAAAGCTGGATCAGCGATGATGAAAATATAGCTCAAACTAGAAGCTGGAACATCAATGAAAATAGAGCTCAAACTATAAGCCTGATTCTCGATGAAAATATAGCTCAAACTAGAAGCTGGAAGATTGTGAACCATTTGTCCGTGAACCATTTGTCGTGACACCAGATTAACTTGAACAATACTATCTAACATCAAAGTCAGCCTGCAGTAAACAACCAACAAATATGATAGCACCCATCAATCATTGTGTTATTTACATTCAAAAACCTCCAAAATTTTCTGTTCCATGCATTTGTCAACATTGCGTAATTACAGATGGTAGGTCAAACACATTCACATGCAAATACAAGCAGTGGCTCACAATGTGTTTTGAATAAATGCAACAGAACAATTTCATCCAAGTGTCCTTTTAAAAAGCTATTATTAACAGACTTGTAAATTTTCAAATTATTTCACTTAGGCTCAGTTTAAACCACTTGCGTAAACTTGTCCAAAATATTGGGGGCATTTCATTATTCATTCTACACTTTTTGCATTAAATGTACAGTCCATCTAAATTATTGGGGGCACGTGCCCCGGCTGCACTCCCAGGGTCTACGCCTATGGTTCAAACTGTCTCCTGCTGTCAAAATGACTTTTGCACATTAACTGTCACAGTATAACTGCTAAGTATTTTGCTTTTCAACACATGGCAAACTCAAACACTAATGGCAAATGCTTACACAAATATTTATGGGCACCAACTATCCTTTATATATATTGGTTTATTGAAAAAACTGGATGGCACACCGCACCCAGGAACATTAACACGGGAATCATAGTGAAAAAATAATATGGATAGCTAAATCAGTAATGTAATGTTAGTTGAATGATGTAATATTAATTGTATAATATTAGTTAACATCCTAACATTAGTCAACATAGAAGCATCTTAACATTAGTCAACATAGAAGCATCTTAACATTAGTTAGCTGTGGCCATGTCTGTGGAAACCAGTGAATAAGGCTCTGGGAATGAAATTTCCCAGAGCACCACAGATTTTGTTATACTGAACTTCATATCCATATAGGATACTCTAATTCACAAGTAACAATTAATTTTTACATAGAAGTCATTCTATCTATCAGATAACAATATTGTAATCCACAAAAATAACAAATAGCATAGAGATAACACACCTCCTTGTCTGACACCGCAAACTAATTTGAATATTCTAGAAAATACACAATTCCATCCTACAGCTGCAACCATCTACTAAACCAGTGTATCAAAATTATTAAAATCTGTGTGAAATATTCTTCATCATTAGGCATACTTTCAAATCAAATGCAAACATTTTGATTTACTCAACAGTAGACCTCAAGTTCTGTATAAATTGCTCTATCGCAACCAATTTTCTTCCTGAATCCAGACCAAAGGCCAGAAGAACATAGATAACTGCTATAAAGCTCAAAAAGACACACCTCAAATAACTTCGCAATATTTTCACTAAGTGTTATATAACAGTAGCTGCTACAAGATAGATCACCTTTTTAGTTTTCACAAGAGGAATTATTACGCCTCAACCAAAATCATTGGTACATATCCATAATGCACTCTACTGCAAATAGTAATGTTAGCAACTTACCTAACTGTATTGGGTGAGTACGGAACAGTTTTTCAGATTCTATGCCATCAAAACGTGCAGCTTTACCGCATTTCAGTTCACATAAACATTTGATAAGGTTGAGATCTATAGCTCTGACGTCTTCTTGACCAGCCTAATGTTTTAGAAATTTATATAGTCAAGTACACACCCCACAAATTCATCACTCAATTTCTTAATTGTAAAATATAAACATGGAGGTTATAAGAACACAATATGCAGAGAAGCATTAATGCACACAGTGCTGACAAATTAAAATACCATTTGAAGGAGTAAAATAAGTAACCAAGACATTCCAATCAACTCAACAGGATCAAATTGTTGATCGCTTAATATCATATCGATATAATTTTACAACTATCAAAAACACAAGTTGATGAAGAGATCATTAATGTCAACCAAAGAGGTCTGACTAACCGCCTCGTGACAAGAAATGACACTGACAGGAAAAGAACACAATGTCATGTTCCCTCAAGATTGAATGCAATGCTGTGTCCAACATAAGAATTTATTATGGGAGTTACAGTGTTCTGTTTGTGGTCGATCATGCTGTCATCAGACTATGTTGATTTTTCTTTCGCTGTCATGGGAGTTTGTAAAGACTGCAGCACATTTAAGTCAGACTTCATTGTCCGTTACTGGCAAACTTCATGTTTTTACGGCTCCTACAATCCAACAAAGAGTTCACACAAAATTAAAAACCAGATGCTTCACCCAATAAGAAGTTATTTATTGACAATCATTGAGCACAGAGCATCCAAAGCACTTTTTCAGAAGAGGTGTAAGAATAATGTCAAGGAAATAGCTTTAATAGGTGAAGAAAAGATGAGTTCATTAGGAAGTGAATACACAGCAGAGTATGAACTGAACATTTTCTGATGTTTATTAATTAATTCAATTATGATATATGATATGATATATGTTTATTTGGTAACCAAACATTTTTCACGGATACAGCAAAACATACATTATATGCCAAAGTCTGGCTACACAGGAGGCCCAAAATGGGTCAAATGACCCCACTACCAACGCCACCTGGGTAGTAGTAAAGTAAGTGGAAAGCAATCGATCATCCATCATTCTTAATACAGTGATAACTGAGTACTTAACTAAAGCCTGTAAGTATAACTATTGTTGTACAATGGTTTCATTGTTCTTAACTAGTACTTAACTACCGCCAAGATAATACAATCTCTGATCAATTGTGTGAACTTTTATAGTGATTCTGTGGATTTAACTTCAGGGAAGACCTCAGTTTATTCATGAGCAGTCACCTACACACATACTTTCATGCCCATTAGCCCACACATTTATACCCACTTGCGCCCAAGAGCTTCAACTTGCTTATACCCCTTGAAACACTCATGCCTTTTCACTGCCCTACATAAATGCATGAATGTCAACAAACATACATTCACTCTCACATACACACACACACACACACACACACACATACCATGCATACAAACACTTGAACATATATATACATACACATAGACAAGCACATGTCCACACAAATTCCCATATACAATTATACATGCATACCCAACTACCGACGCACTTGCAATCATACGTTCTCAGATCCATACTTGGAATTACCTATACCAGACCCTCTGTATAAATAACCACACAATGCATCCACACTGTGGACCACACTCAACAGACCCACTGCGAAAACAATGAGGCCCAACTGTGGACCACACTCCACATACCCACTGTGCATACAATGCGTCCGTGGCGTAGATTAATTACACAACAAGCCTATAGCATCAAATTACACAAAGACTTGCTTAACACTATAGATGCAACTGATGAATAATTTACATGATAATTCACAAGAATGCACTGCATAAGCATCATTGAGTAAGTTGCACCTGTTGAGAAGTAAAATACTTCATGGTAATTGTAAAATATTTCATATCAATGCTTCTAGATAATAACCACAGTAGGCTAAATCACTGCATCCCTAGGACAGGTTATAACAACAAAATCAATAAACCAGCTACACAAAATTTAAAAAAATATACAATGCATCAATGGTGCATGTTACACCAATGCCTCATCAGCATCCACAAAGCGTCAACGAATCTGATATCCCTTTGCACTATAGGAGAGGTTACCAACGAGGCTACCGTTTAGCAGATTACACAAGTGATAATAATATAAGGCAGTGTTAAACCGATTTATAACTATAGCAGTCTCTGGCACTTTAAGAAGCCAATCCCAACAACAACCAAATCAACCACACATATAATTATATAAGTACTAGCTGGATTACCCGGCGTTGCCCGGGGTTATAAGTTTCAATCCCTGCACCCCCACCCAACACCCACCCCCCCCACAACCCCCCCCAAACCCACCACCCCCACCCAACACCCACCCCCCCCCCACAACCCCCCACCCACCACCCCCACCACCACTTACCAACAATAAATTTCTCTTCGATGTTTGTTACACGTGCATGCATCCAATGCAGTAATCCTAATGTCACTGCAGGGACTGCATCCAATGCAGTAAGCCTAATGTCACTGCAGGGACGGTAATTTTCCTATCGCTTGGGGCGATGTTTTGGCCGTTTTTCACCATGGTAGCGGTGAAAACGGGGGAAGCGAACCCCTCCACTGGGTGTCCGAAACCGAGGCCGACACAGTAGTGAAGGTTTCGAGTGAAAAGGTGCAAAATTGTAGAAGTTAAACCCGGTCAAACAGACAGACAGACACACACACACACACACAGAAAGCTGGCTTTATTTATATAGATGTATTACACATAACTATTACATAAAAACATATATAATTTTATATATACATATAATTGTAATTAGTAACGTCTACTGTGCTGGTGTCTATAGCACAAGGCATCAAACGATGGCACATCAAACCAAGCCTAATATTATCAGGTCAGTATCCAGAAGATCAGTCCATAACACGGAGATAGCCTATGGTGAATAAGCAATTTGAAAGACTAAGTTGAGAACGAAATGACACATGGGGCTGGGCAGAATAAGCAGACACAGGGATAGAATTCCAAACAATAGGTCCTGCAAAAAAACTCACTCACCAAGGACAGTTCTTGATTTTGGTATGACCCCACAAAGATAATCAGATGACCTCATTGAATAATGATAAGACTGGAGAATAAGAACTGGTTTTAAGTATTGTCGCTGGCCAGAATTTGTAAACCATGAGACCCAATTTGAAAATAATTCTTTACTGAACAGGAAGTCAATGCAAAGATTTCAGCACATGGGTTACATGTTCAGATTAAGATACATGTATTAGTTATGGCTCTAGCAGCATTTGGCTGCTATGGCTCTAGCCAGAGTTCTCAAATCTCAGCACCTTAGGCATATTTCACCTATTGATACCAGTAACAAGGACGTTACAGTAATCTAGGCAACTAGCAACAAATTCGAATGAACGTATATGATGACTTACAAATGCTGTTTACATGACCAGTGAGAGACATGGTAGAATTGAAAACAATGCCTAAGTTACAAGAAGTGTCTGCCAGCTTAACAAATTGAGTCACCCAGTTTCAATGACTAAAGCTGATCATATTTTTAAAGCTGCTGTGCAGTGTCCAGTAACAGAAATTCATTATTTGATCGGTTAAAGAGTTTAGTGGCCCCCACCCAAGAAGTTGCAAGACTTTAAAGACCATGACAGACTGTCAAATGAAATGTACATTTTAGTATTACCAGCATAGAAATGATAGCCCAGCGAATGATTTTCCAGCACTGTGCCTAGTGGTGTGGTAATGTAAACAAAAGAAGACCAAGCACAAAGCCCTGTGGAACACCACATGCCAACAAGGCCCTAGATGAATAATTACCATTTAAATACACCGAGTACATGGACTAAGATAAGTAATAAACCAATTTAGTGCATGACCAGATATCCCAAAGCAGTGCTTAAGACGATGAAGTAGCAAAAGTAGCAGACAAGTCATGTAGAACAAGTGCTGTTACCCTAACCCTGTCCACTGAACATATGATGTTGTAACGAACAGTAAGTTGAGTGAAACTGTTGAGTGAAACTTAGGATATGCAGTCTGAAAAGGGGAGATATAAGTGAGTTTGATTATAGATGAGTTTGCATGCTATTCAAGGATTTTACATGTAAAATTCAAGGTTGAGATTGGTCTGTAATTTGACAGGTCATCAAAGGCAAGAATGTTTCTTAAGCAGTGGATGACCTTATGCACGAGCAAATACAGATGGAAGGGATCTCCTGTGCAATGCGAAATTGACAATCAATGTAATATATATTACAAGCCATAATCTTACAGATCCAGGACATCAAAGCACTCTTCAGAAACCAAGTACGAATAGTGTCAAGACCGGTTTTGTTAGGCGAGAAAAAGATAAGTGTTTGAACCTCTTTCAGAGTGGCTGACAGAAAGTAGTCCATGGCTCCTACCATGGACTACTTTAATATATTGGTGTAGAATATATATATATATATATATATATATATATATATATATATATATATATATATATATATACACAAGGTGTAGAATTTGAATGGAGGAATTTGTCAATGCAAAGAAACTTACCAATTTAAGCTGATTATTAAACATTTTGTCTGAAAAAAGGTCAACAATTTACATGCCTATACACACACACATATATATATATGTATATAAAACCATTTACATATATGCTTATGCATTTAACTGTTTTACATATATATATATATATATATATACATATATATATACATATATATATATACACACACACATTGTTATACATTATACATGTCAAAGAAATGAAATTCACATGATTATTTTACCCATACCGATACAAGAAGAGCAGTCCATTAAGCCCTGAGACAACCATCAGCAAGTCCTTCAATCACATTGCTCAGCGCCATAGACAAATGCTTGATCACTAGATAAGGCACTTAATAAATGCATAGTAATAATAATAATAACAATAATAATTCCTTAATATGAGCTATGCTCTGTATTCTGTAACAGCCTTGTGTGTGTAGTTTAACCATATTGTGTCTTAGCATCACCTTTATCCTTGTCCAGGACAGGAAAAACCAAAAAACAACAGTGCCGCAGTTAACAAACATGGGCCCATATCAGTTGCCAAACATGGCACAATGCGGGCCAATTGAGCACCCAACTGTCTTCTGTGTTGTCTTCATATGTACCTCACATGATACCATAAATTTTTAATCGAAGACATTTTACTCTAGTAATGTGAGTCCACATAAAAAGATAAAACCTATTAAGATAAAAAAAAAATTCATTCACACATATATTTACATGCATACAAATATCCATTTAAATAAATATACATTAAACAAATACACATACACACATACATAAAGACACACAGACATAGTTACATTCAAACGTACATACATGCACACAGAGTTCTCAATGGATGGAATGGCAATTGAGAATGAAAGCCAGTCAAAGACAAGACATGTACCAGGAATAACAGGCTTTCCAGCAGATGCTGATCGAAGACAGGATCAACCATTAACAGAGTTGCAAGGTGTGACCATGAAAGATAAGTAAGGTGACAGATGATCTGCATGTGCTCTGTACATGAGGGATGCCAAAGGACTATTGCAAGACTTCAAGTAGTATACAGTAATCCACACAGTCAAAAACAGCAGAGGAATTTTGAAAGTTGAAGTTGGTACATACACATACATACATGGGTAATCAGGCATACTGAGTGCCTGTGTATATAAACAATATGGTTACCACTAACTGCTCCAACAGAGCGCTGCTACCTACCTGCCACATCTCATAATGTAAGTACGTAAGTAATGAACACAAACTTTAATTGACTTCTTAAGAAACAGAACCAAATAAAGTAGCGAGTGCCTGAAAATGGTTACTGAGTGTTTCGTGGGAAGAGGAAGTGTAATTTGGCACTTGCGGTTGTTTTTGTGCAATATGTCCAACCGTTTCATGACGCTAAACAGTCAATCATGTAATAAAAGTTTGTGTTCGTTACTTACTTAACAAATTGCATTATGGGATGTGGCAGGTAGATAGCAGTGCTCTATTGGAGCGAAGTCTGTGGCAACCATATTGTTTATATAAACACGCTCTCAGTCTGCATGATTACCCATACATGACACTACAAAAACACATGGAAACCTTACATTTAACTGATATGTATGTATGTATATTTGTTTATTGAGTAAACTGCTTGTCATACCACAACCAGGAACAAAAAAGTTAAGAAAAGAAAGGGAAATGAACATTCAATCGGATCAACAAAGGGCAATGCTCAGGACTATCGTCTATAAAATATCTCGTAGTCAAGGACTTTTAGAGGGGCGTTTCTGCATGAACCCAGGTTAAGAAACGTTTTATTCGGTCAGCAGTACAGCATGCTAACCACTATATTATCAAGAGCCCCCCGGCAAACTTGCGATATCGGGGTCCCTATCAAAAGTTAATGACTAACCAATTTCAATGGGACTATGTATTACAAGAGGTCACACCTTGACACTAATAATCCTAATTAAATGAAAGAAGGGTTTGCTAATCTAACGAAACTAACTAGTTAGCGCCAAAGACACTAATAAGGCTAGTTTTTGCCACAACGGTTCCAACTATTAAAACAGCTGTGTAAACTCTAAACATGCGACCCCAAACGTGACCGATTATACACTTGTATATATGCTCTGACTGACGTCAATCATATTTGATATGACGGCGTCGTTAAATAAACGTTACAAACCATCTAAACATGCACAGTTTTAAAACATTCAAGTTTTAAAATAGTCCAGCTCTTTGTTTTACACCTTACTATAACATGAAACTGTTGGAGTTTAACAAGATTTGCAAGGATGAGTTGAGTGTTTTGCAATATTTGAAATACAAAAAATTCAGCATAGTGAGATTTGAATATTCACCTTGAACACTTCAGCTTTAAAGTTACCTTAAAATTTTTAACTAGTGTTATTAGCGTCATTGATGCAGGAAACATTCGTGTATAGATATTTGTTGTTAACTTGTTTAATTAAACTACGCCTGTTAGTGTTACGGTGAGACCTCCTGGTATACATGTAGTCAACTTTCCAGGTTGCACAACCCCTATAGCACAAGTTTACCGAACCACCAATAGTAATAATAATAATAATAATAATAATAATAATAATAATAATAATAATAATAATAATAATAATTGTATGTATGATGTATGTATGTATGTATGTATGTATGTATGTATGTATGTATGTATGTATGTATGTATGTATCAAAACACTTAATATAGCAACCTTTAAGTACCTCACAAAAGCAATATGGTAATAATAATATTCAATTTAAAAACAAATATTAAGTGAAATTTGACATAGCAACAGACTGGAAATTCTACCTACAACTGAAAAACGTTCAAGGTATTCACAGTGTTTCACGGATATGCCACACTAGGCTCAAACAGAAAATCAATTCCAGTCACATGGCTACCGACTTTGATAGCTACATGGCTATGTAGACGATGATTGCAGATTCTGCAAATGCAATACAGAAAGTCACTGAGAGCACACTAAAAAGCACATAAATTTTAATGACTGCTCGACTTCTACCAGAAAACCCAAGTATAATCGCCAAGTAAAGTCTGAGGTGCGCCACTGGTTGATAATTCGAATAACTACCACGAGCAAGTCTGTTAAGCGCTATATGCTTATATTAATGGCAATATCTCGGTCAAAGCTGTGTTTTCATTACAAAAATATGGTAATAAGTGATACGAATTTGGGATTTAAGATTACTTACTTGAATCATCAGAAGTTCGCGACATTTGTAATAGATCTAAACGTCCGCCATTTTTTCTACAGGAACCATAATGTCATGGCCTCGTGACCATGCACGAACCAAGAGGCGGAAGTTAAGAATTCATACGCCACGCGGGAAAGTGTTGAAAATAATAGAGTCCCTGGCATTGCACAACTGAGAAGGTGAAAGAATAAACTTTTGTAACAATTGGCCTTCACTTATTTACACTGATAACATTGCACAACAAATTTACTTAGTAACCAATAACTAATTTCCATTTTAAAGAATTTTCAGGCGTGGCCAGTTTCGACAGAATTATGCGTAAACAAACATCACAGAAATAATTGGTTATAATAGTTGATCCCCAAATAATGGCAACGGGTTATGTTTCAAAACATATTTACTTTATTTAAAAATAAATTAATTTTAACTTTGCGAATTTTATAATCGGCGGCAAATGCCTTAGGAGTATTAGTGCGTTCAGTGGTGGAACTATTTTTTTTAGATAAGTAAGAAAGCACGCAAATCTGTAACACTTCATGTCAAAGTCTAAATATCTAAATACCCTGTTACAATGTCCAGTTTATTTCTTAAGCCAGCTGCTCTCGGCAATGGCCATGCATTATTAGACTACGGCAACTCGCCCTTTCTGAACAAAGACATACCCAAAATAAAGCGCCCCAATTAGTTATTCAGCCCCGTGCTGTCAGTAAAACCCCGAAACATAACCAAATCACTTCTGTCCTGAAATCTCTCCAATTGCTTAAAATACCCGAACGAATAGAATATAAACTGATATCACTCACCTACAATACCCCTCTGGTTTGGTACAAAGCAGCAATTATTTAAACTTGACTTCTCACTTCTCTCAGCTCACTTTCCGAACTTCTCAAACCCTATGAATGTCCGCGACCTCGGAATCAACTTAGACTGTTCTTTTGCTTAGACTGGCCTTTGCTTCTCATCTCTCCTTATATTACTTTCTCGCACTTGCTACTACCACTTGAGGAGACTGCGAGCTATCCGCGCCTCTCCTGGAGTTTTCATTACCATTATCCATTATCCCTATGGAACTCTTCCCTTGGTACTACGTGGGACCTACTTAAGCTCGGTTCTGTCTGTCTGTCGACTGTCTGTCTGTCTGTCTCTGTCTGTGTGTGTGTGTGTGTGTGTCTGTCTGTCTGTCTGTCTGTCTGTCTGTCTGTCTGTCTGTCTGTCTCTGCTATGTTTCCCTCGCGGTAACAGAAAAGACTCTAAACCACGATGAACAACAGTTCGTCGTTTAGTCTTCTGTTTCCGCGGTCACCTCATCACTAAAATTTGCGAATCGCTCCAAAGCCATAGCTGTTTCACCTCTCTGAAACAAACTCCTGCCAGTACTTGAGTTCAAATGCGTGTGTGCACAGGATGTATGTATGTATCATCAATCTGTTCACAATATATAGATTCCTTTCCAACGATTTAAGACAAAATCGATATATTCCATATTAGTCACCAGGTGTCGCATATTCTTGTGGTAAAATTTTGATGCTACAAGGTTATAATAGTAATTATAAATAGCAGACTTTAACAATACTGTACTTATAACTTTAAAAAATTCTGAAATAACTATTGTCAGCTTAAACAAAACATTACTTTATAATTTTCAGATGCAATTAGGATTTTGCTTCGTTTTCTCTAAAACACCTTTTAAACTGTAACCAATAACAGTTAAGTAAACCGGAACAACGACAACAACCAAAACTCCGCCACTGTTTGTACTCTGACAGTGCTAGTCCCAAGCCTGGATTAAGGAGGAGGGCGACGCTAATCATCTTTCTTATGACACAGCGTCGCTAAACTGAAACTTCTACTGTTTAGTGGTTTCTTTCTTTGGCCTTTTACTAAAGATTTCTGTAGAGAGGAACATTACTTTGAGCGCCTGCTAACTGTGGGGTGAAATAGAAATAAGCATGTGAGTTGGTTAGAGGAAGAACTTTTGAAAATCATTGCACTGGCAAAGTTTTAAGTGCTGAAAAATGATTCCACGGAAAAGAACAGTAGAGTGGATTCTATAAATTAAATTTATCTCAGTCCCGCCTAATGGTATATTAAATGTTATCATATGCGTAATTTGTGGGGGTACGAGGGGTACCTGTATCCATAGGCGTAATTTGTCGGGGGTACGAGGGGTACCCGTACCCCCACTTTTTGGACTGGGGGTACTGTACCCCCACTTTTTAAACAATGCCAATAATATTTTATTATTGTGCCTTCCCAGAGAACGCAGCCTCCGCCAAAAGTATGAAAGTACTTAGATACAGAGGTAAACCGAGAGCCAAAATTAAGGAGAATACGGGCAGGGAATATGTTCAAAATGGTCACCATGCGAAGAGCAAGAGTGGAGAAGAAATTGGAACCCCCCAATTTTTAGACCGAAGTATTGGTGCCCCCACTTTTTAGACTAAAGTTACGCCCCTGCCTGTATCCCCACTCTTTGGACTGGGGGTACCGTACCCACACTTTTTTAATAATGCCAATCAGTATTTTATTATTGTGCCTTCCCAGAGATCGCAGTTTCCGCCTTGTTTCGTGTAGGCCTATGCAAGGGTTAAAGTGGGGTGGGAATGGCGTTCCCACTGCTCTCGAAATTCTTTGCTTCTTGCATTCCCACTGCTCACGCATGCGTTTCAATGAAACTCTTCTTTGGCGTTCCCATTGCTCACCCAAACCATTTTAACCACTGGGCCTGTGTAAGAAATTGGTACCCCCACTTTTTAGACCAAAGTTTCGCCCCCGCGCCAAACACTTTGCGCATTCACCGAATACGCGCTGCAGCTGCAGCATATAAATGTAGGCCTACACGTTTTTATATAGCGACCGCATGGCCTCGATCCTTCTCATGATTTTTCAATGAATTGATCGGGTGAGATCTTTCACTACCGTTGCCTGTATGAATAGGCGTAACGCCATTTAAGGTCCCCGTGTGCGGACCGTGCTAGCCCGAGATTTAAATCACTGTAATAAGCCAATATCGGGAGGCGAACAGCGAACCGCACGCTCTCTAACACACAGGCGCATGAGACTCAGCCTACGCTCTAACCAATGTTCCTAACTGGGCCTGCATCTTTATTATAATCATTTGAGTGTCGTTATATTTGTACCCTCTGTCTCTGTCTCTGTCTCTGTCTCTCTGTCTCTGTCTCTGTCTCTGTCTCTGTCTCTGTCTCTGTCTCTGTCTCTGTCTCTGTCTCTGTCTCTGTCTCTGTCTCTGTCTCTGTCTCTGTCTCTGTCTCTCTCTCTCTCTCTCTCTCTCTCTCTCTCTCTCTCTCTCTCTCTCTCTCTCTCTCTCTCTCTCTCTCTCTCTCTCTCTCTCTCTCTCTCTCTCTCTCTCTCTCTCTCTCTCTCTCTCTATATATATATATATATATATATATATATATCTGGTAGATATCACGTAGATATATATCTGGTATCTACGTGGCATAGGTATGGTGTAGATCAGGTGGTTGCATAAAGGAGCCATATTTATACCATGTAGCATCTACATGTTTAACATATATGCATTCTATGTGAAATGCATATTGGTATAGAATCTGGTATCTACGTGGCATAGGTATGGTGTAGATCAGGTGGTTGCATAAAGGAGCCATATTTATACCATGTAGCATCTACATGTTTAAGAGATCCGGTTTAAGGTGTGTGTGTGTGTGTGTGTGTGAGTGTGTGTGCGCGCGTGCGTGCGTGCGTGCGTGCGTGCGTGTGTGTGTGTGTGTGTGTGACTAGCCTATCTGCACTATACGTGTGACATATGGATTTCATGTAGAAGCCAGATGGTTTGCATATTATGCATTGCATGAGGTATGCAGATTGGTAACCCACCTGGGATATGTGTTGTATACTTAAAGTGTAAATCAGGTGATTACATATAGAAAACACATGGATTCTATATACCATCTAGATTGTTAACATATATGCATTCTATGTGAAATGCATATTGGTATAGAATCTGGTATCTACGTGGCATAGGTATGGTGTAGATCAGTTGGTTGCATAAAGGAGCCATATTTATACCATGTAGCATCTACACGTTTAACATATATGCATTCTATGTGAAATGCATATTGGTATAGAATCTGGTATCTACGTGGCATAGGTATGGTGTAGATCAGGTGGCTGCATAAAGGAGCCATATTTATACCATGTAGCATCTACATGTTTAAGAGATCCGGTTTAAGGTGTGTGTGTGTGTGTGTGTGTGTGTGTGTGTGTGTGTGAGTGTGTGCGCGCGCGTGCGTGCGTGCGTGCGTGCGTGCGTGCGTGTGTGTGTGTGTGTGTGTGACTAGCCTATCTGCACTATACGTGTGACATATGGATTTCATGTAGAAGCCAGATGGTTTGCATATTATGCATTGCATGAGGTATGCAGATTGGTAACCCACCTGGGATATGTGTTGTATACTTAAAGTGTAAATCAGGTGATTACATATAGAAAACACATGGATTCTATATACCATCTAGATTGTTAACATATATGCATTCTATGTGAAATGCATATTGGTATAGAATCTGGTTTCTACGTGGCATAGGTATGGTGTAGATCAGGTGGTTGCATAAAGGAGCCATATTTATACCATGTAGCATCTACATGTTTAACATATATGCATTCTATGTGAAATGCATATTGGTATTGAATCTGGTATCTACGTGGCATAGATATGGTGTAGATCAGGTGGTTGCATAAAGGAGCCATATTTATACCATGTAGCATCTACATGTTTAACATATATGCATTCTATGCGAAATGCATATTGGTATAGAATCTGGTATCTACGTGGCATAGGTATGGTGTAGATCAGGTGGTTGCATAAAGGAGCCATATTTATACCATGTAGCATCTACATGTTTAAGAGATCCGGTTTAAGGTGTGTGTGTGTGTGTGTGAGTGTGAGTGCGTGCGTGCGTGCGTGCGTGCCTGCGTGCGTGCGTGCGTGCGTGCGTGCGTGCGTGCGTGCGTGCGTGCGTGCGTGCGTGCGTGCGTGCGTGCGTGCGTGCGTGCGTGCGTGCGTGCGTGCGTGCGTGCGTGCGTGCGTGCGTGCGTGCGTGTGTGTGTGTGTGTGTGACTAGCCTATCTGCACTATACGTGTGACATATGTATTTCATGTAGAAGCCAGATGGTTTGCATATTATGCATTGCATGAGGTATGCAGATTGGTAACCCACCTGGGATATGTGTTGTATACTTAAAGTGTAAATCAGGTGATTACATATAGAAAACACATGAATTCCATATACCATCTAGGTTGTTAACATATATGCATTCTATGTGAAATGCATATTGGTATAGAATCTGGTATCTACGTGGCATAGGTATGGTGTAGATCAGGTGGTTGCATAAAGGAGCCATATTTATACCATGTAGCATCTACATGTTTAACATATATGCATTCTATGTGAAATGCATATTGGTATAGAATCTGGTATCTACGTGGCATAGGTATGGTGTAGATCAGGTGGTTGCATAAAGGAGCCATATTTATACCATGCAGCATCTACATGTTTAACAGATCTGCATTCTATATGAAATGCAGATTGGTAAAAAAATCTGGTATCTATATAGGACACGCAGTGTAGATAGGCTAGTTACATAATAATACACGCCATATGAATGCCAATGTAATTAATTTTTGAGATTAGAAATCCAGCATAAAGGCAGGTTGCTCCATCCATGGTATAATCTAACTCAGATCTGTAGTTATTTCAGATTTAAAATTTAAGGCTGGTTAGGGGACTTAGGGGCCTTCATGTGGCGTGGCATCCATTCAAACGGGATAAGGTCTAACATTTGAACTTCAAATAATAATATAGGCCTACTTTGGACACACATTGAAGGTGAGCTGCCGTGTGGCATGCATCGTTACAATCAGTTGTGTGTGTGTGTGGTGTGTGTGTGTGTGTGTGTGTGTGTGAGTGTGTGTGTGTGTGTGTGCGTGTGTGAGTGTGTGTGTGTGTGTGTGCGTGCGTGCGTGCGTGTGTGTGTGTGTGTGTGTATGTGTGTGTAGCCTGAAATTGATAGCCGATTCAGCTAGGCCCGTCATTAAAGAATGAATTAAATGGCCAGTCGACCAAGTGTCCATTGTTGCAATAATATCAGTCGGAGATCTACATGTGCGGCTGTATATTTCTGCCTTAAAACACGGAGGCTCAGTAGTTTTATTTGGATTAATATTCCTTCATTAGCAACAACACCCATAGGCCTATGGGATTTGACATTCTGGGCAAATTTCTTGTAATTTTTGTATATATTGATAATGTAGATTTTGTATGGTGTGCATGTGTCATAATCTATATGGCTGTACAATATACTATACATATACAGCTCAAATGGGCAAAATTCCTATATGGTCAGGATATGGTCCAGATACGACGTTGTTGTTGGGAGCGCCTCTGAGTAGAGACCTATAAAGGGCGCTATATAAAGTTCGATTGACTGATTGATTGATATACATGTATATATTCATGCATGTATGGATGCTTGTATGTATGCATGCATGTATGCGTGTATGCACAGTGTCTTTGTATGTGGACTTTTATGAAGCGCATTTTATGAAATCCGAAAGCGCTAGACTTTGGGCGCATACGTTACGCGTGTGACAGTTAAGCATGGCCAAAATCCTAGCTCATTACAGGCCTACTCATTTAAAAGTGTGCGTCTGTATTGTAATACTTTTTGTTTATATATATATATATATATATGACTGTGTGTGTATGTATGTATGTATGTATGTATGTATGTATGTATGTATGTATGTATGTATGTATGTATGTATGTATGTATGTATGTATGTATGTATGTATGTATGTATGTTTGTATATATGTTTGTTTGTATATCTGATATGTATGTATGTATGCATACATGACTGTCTGCATGCACATATATGTATGGAGCTCCGATAGGTGCGCCCTTGTACTATCTACCACAACAGAAATTAAAGATCGAAGTCTCCATTGTCCTAATCTTCTCGGAGAAGGAGATCGACGTGTGCGCCTGCATATTTCTGCTCTAAAACATGGCTGCCCAGGAAAAATTAGCCGGATTTGTGTTTTTTGTCAGCAGCAATAGCACATAGGCCCACGAGACGTGATTTTTCGACGTATTTCGTGCAATTGTTTGATGCAGTCGTACAACATGGAATTTATATGGTTTGGAAGTGACATACGCAATATTGCTATGTCATATCCCTGACATATACAGCCCATATGGGCAAAATCGATGTTTTTTTTAGATATGTATACCATATAACCATGCTGTTGGGGAAATTGGTATATCTGGGTTTAACAAGGTAGTGCGGTGATATGAGTCAGGTGAGGTGGAAAATTTATGTATAGCATAAAATTTCAGCTATTTTGCCATCTACCTACCAAAAATTATTAAAATTGGTGGAAATTTGACGAAGTTCTGACAGAAACAATTTTGCACAGTTTATTTTGAGACACGGTGTATACTTGCTTTACTTACTTATATCTAGCTGCAACATCAACAGAAGCAGGTGAAGCCGCCAAAAGATCGAAATACGCCACAATCACCCGAACTCATGCTTTTGTGGTGGTAGCAATTGAGTCCAGCTGTGTTTGGAGTTCGGAAGGTTTGGATTTTGTTTTGGAACTGGGACGAAGGTTGACGGATGCAACTAACGACATACTTGAGACAAGCTACCTGATCCAAAGACCATAGGCGTAATTTGTGGGGGTACGAGGGGTACCCGTACCCCTCACTTTTTGGACTGGGCGTACCGTACCCCCCACTTTTTGACCAATGCCAATCAATAATTTCTTACAAGAGATCGCACTCTCAGCCTTGCTGCGTGTATGTAAGAAATTGGTACCTCCCACTTTTTAGACCAAAGTTACGCCCCTGCCAAAGACTCGGTAGCCTAGCTGTTCAACGCGGCAACGCCATCTGCTTTTCATCGACCTTACCATACTAGATTAATAATAATAATAATAATAATAATAATAATAATAATAATAATAATAATAATAATAATAATAATAATAATAATAATAATAATAATAATAATAATAATAATAATAATAGTAACATCAACAGTCACACTCCTAGGGGCTCCGCTTTCATCCTCTATCCTCGACGCCTGCGTGGCCCTCAGGAGGGCGCTCGACAAACTCCAACACATCGACAGACAGGGTTCTCTGCTGATACTCAGATGCTCCCTCGGCTCGCCGAGGCTCATGCACATATTGAGAAGTACCCCCTGCCACGATCAACCGCGCCTGGCAGTTTATGATGAGCTGCTACGGGCAGGAGTCCGCCGGATGCTTAACGTCTCGATGAACGACGACCAATGGTCTCAAGCCTCTCTTCCGATTAGGATGGGAGGATTGGGAATAAGGAGGGTGTCCTCGCTGGCAATTCCCGCCTTCATGGCCTCGGCCGCGGGCACCCTCCAAACCCAGTTCCACATCTTGGGTAATATTGTGAAGACCTGCGATCTTCTGTATTTCCCATAGATATAATAAACCTGGATGGTGTATGCAAGCCAGCTCCCAGGCTAAATCTGAACTTTTCATGAGTCAGTACCTATCTATGGTGTGTGACGTCATGGGTTGAAGAAAGCTTGATAAGGTTATCGTGTGCGATGGAGTTTTAACGTTGTTTATCTAAATTGAGCCGATTAGTTTAAGTAAATTTTATCGAAAAATGACTAAATCATGTGCTGCTTACGGATGCACAGCAAAGCATGTTACTGGAGGATTACGCACGTTTCACAGGTTAGTAAAGACTAATATTGCTAAACATATACTGCGCCAGATCTCACCCGACCAGTTCATTGAAAATGTGAGCAGAATCCAGTGCGATCGCTATAGAAAACGTGTTCATTTAGTACAACCTTTTACATTTAGTCAACTTTAGCAGAATCGAGGCAATGCGATCGCTATAGAAATCGTGTTCATTTACATTTAGTCGATTTCTTAATACGGCCCATCCAAATTTGGACAACCTAACATGTGATGATATAACTTGAATAATCACATGTAATATAGTCTATAGACACCCAGAATAGACCAGTTTGAGCTGTGAAATTGTTGTTATACATGTGGACTGTGTAATATGTTTAATTAGCATTGTATGGGCAGGTCTACTGTCCAGTGAATGCTGTATCGTTTGTTTTTGTGCTACCATATTTGGTTGGTGAATAAAAGATTGATATATTTAGTTGCATTTAGCTGATTCGTCTTGGCTACCTCCCTCCTTTTCCAACATGTGAGGAACTCTGCAAAAAGCTGATAACATTCTTTAAAACCTTAGTCACCTCCTCCATGACCTTCTACCTCCCGTTCTAAAGACCAGGTGTGATTTGCGCCCGCGTTTTCATAATCTGGTTCTCTCTAGATTTGACTCTCTTACCCGACGAGGTTTCCTGGGTAGGATACTGTACAGTTAGGCTCTGTTGCTATTATTTCATTTTTGATCTAACTAACGTTATTACTTCATTGTTCTATTTTCTTTCCTCTCTGTGTAATATTGTCTATAAAGCGCTGTGCGTTTGATAGCATTCATTAAAGAATGTACTTACTGACTTACTTACATGTTCTCAGGCTTTAAGAAAGGCTATTATAATGGCATATTATAGTGCACAAGTTTTGGAAATCATGTGAGTTTACTGAGCACTGTTTTTACCATGGAGATATATGGTCAAACAATTGGTTAGGCCAGATTCCATTCACCTCATGCCACCATTAGGGCCTTCTAAATCAATGTTTTCCATGCAAGCATCACAAGCGCAAAAACATTTACCATTTCTTGTGTTTTGTTAGATTTCCAAAAAATGCTGGTCTTCTTGAAAAATGGATTATAGCAACTAAGCGAAAGAATTTCAAACCAACTTCAGGGAGTTACATCTGTTCGGATCATTTTGTCGAGGAGGCATTTGATAAAAGCAAAAATTCTGGATTTTGCTCTAGACGGTATTTAAAAGCAGATGCTGTCCCTAGTGTCTTTGCATTTCCAGATCACTTGGCTCCAAAGAAAGTGAAAACTCGCAAACCTCCGCTGAATCGAAATTTTCCACAGTCCACAGATGATGTTGAAATTACAAAGACCTCTGATCAGATCAATGTGAACAGCAGAGGTACTGTAAGATCACTGAAATACAAACAAGCTCCTACAATTCGATATGTTGGTGACTGTGCTGACAAAGAGACTGACAGTTTGACAGAAATTAGAAAAAAGTTGCGGTTTGTTTTACATGCTTACCAGTTGCAGCGAAAGCGTGTGAAGGGGCTCATGCAACAATGTCGACGTATGAAAAAGCGTTATATTTCCCTTAAGAACGTTTTGGAAGAGCTTCAAGATAAAAAATTAATAAACGAGCAAGCATCAACAAATCTGGAAAACATTGGTGCAGAAGTTAAAGATCTAATTCAGCGGCAAATGAAAGGCAAGAACAAAGTCAAGTACCCACCATCGTTGCGTACATTTGCCCTCACTTTGCATTTCTATTCAGCAAAGGCTTACGAGTATGTCAGAAAAACGTTCAACACTTGTCTTCCTCACCCAAACACTCTGAGACGGTGGTACAGCAGTGTAAATGGCCAACCTGGATTCACAGATGAGGCGTTGAAAATGCTCGCTTCAAAATGCCAACAACAGGAAAATCGTGAAGTTATCTGTGCACTCATGATGGACGAAATGTCTATACGGAAACAGGTTGAATGGGATGGCAACAGATCCTATGGGTTTGTAAATTACGGTACTGGTTTTGATGATGACGGTGTTGGAGTTGCGAAGGAAGCGTTTGTTCTGATGCTGGTGGCTGTCAATGGACACTGGAAGTTACCAGTAGGGTATTTTTTAACCGATGGCCTGGACGCAAAGGAGAAAGCGAACATCATTACAGAGTGTTTGGTCAAAATTTATACAACAGGAGTTAGAGTGGTTTCCCTAACATTTGATGGAGCCTCATCAAATCTGGCAATGTTGAAAATTTTGGGGGCAGACCTGTCAAATGTCCATAATTTGAAAACTTGGTTCCCTCATCCAAGCAATGATCAACCAGTTTTTGTTTTACTGGATGCATGTCACATGTTGAAATTGATCAGGAATTGTTTTGGAGAGAAGAAAGTATTTGTTGACTGTAACAATGGTACTGTAAATTATAACTTTATTGAAAAGTTGTTTGATCTTCAGGCCAACGAAGGACTACATGCTGGAAACAAGTTAAAAAAGCATCACATGGAATGGCAGCGACAAAAAATGAAAGTGAAATTAGCTGCTCAGTTGCTCAGCAGAAGTGTTGCAGATGCTCTTGAATTTTGTTCAGACCAACTGAACCCACAAAACTTTCAAGACTGTCATGCTACAGCAACTTTTATTAAGATTATTGATCAATGTTTTGATATTCTTAATAGCCGAAATTTTCTAGGCAAAGATTTCAAGCAACCCATATCAATCAGAAACCTTGAAAAGATCTCTCAATTTGTTGACCTAGCGTCTTTGTATCTTTTGAATTTGAAAGATAGCAGTGGAAAATTTATGCATGAGACGAATAGGAAGACTGGCTTCATTGGATTTGTGATCTGCTTACAAAGTGTGGTTCAATTAAGCAGAATGCTTCTTGATCCTGGTAACAGTCATTTCAAATTTTTACTGACTTACAAGCTTAGTCAGGATCACCTCGAAATGTTCTTTAGTGCAATCCGGAGTCAAGGTGGCTATAACAATAATCCGACAGCTCGTCAATTCATGTCAACATACAAGCGACTGGTTGTTCACCATGCACTCAGAAACATTAAATCTGGCAACTGTCTGGCCCAAGACACAACAGGCATTCTATCTATTTCAAGCTCACCAGTTATAATCAACCAGTTAGAATGGCGAATGAAAAACGACGATTTTACAACAACTGCCTCAGAAGCAAACACAGGAACAGAACACTGCGACAAGTCGGACATGTTGCACATGTCCCCAACGCAATTGTCTGAATACTCTGACGAAGTTGTGAAGTACATTGGGGGTTTTGTTGCAAGAAAAGTTCGGCGACTGATCCATTGTACAGCTTGCAGTAATGCAGTATGCGATGATAAATCGTCATGTTTGCTAGTGGATAAGAAGAGTCGCGGTCATCTGTTAAGGCCATCTGCGGACGTAATCTTAATCTGCAGGACAACGGAAAAATTCATACGACAAGGAGTGTCAGGAGGATTTAAGTTCATGAAGGACTTCATGAAGAAAGTTCCAGCGATGAAGTTAGCGATTAGAAAACATTTGGCAGGAAAACAACTATTCATTGGTCTGAAGGAACACATTGAAGATTTGCCTGTGGAGGACAATCATATGATCTTGCTGATTAATTTGATTATTGACTCTTATGTCGATGTCCGGGTTCACCATATCGCAAGTGCAGAAACAATTCGACTCCAAGGAACCCGAGTTCGAAACACTCTCACAAAGCTTATTCTGTTTAAGAATCAATAGGGGTCTTAAATCAGACATGCTTTGAATTGTACGTGTACACGTAATAGAAGATAGCCACGTTCATTTTTGAAGTGAATATTGAGTCAAGTACAGTTTCTCCAAGAAAATGTTCTGTAGAAAATATAGTTTTTAAATTTGTATTTGTTTGTGAGCTCATCAGTACACATAAATAACTTACTAGGTCTATAGTACTGATCTTTAAGTAGTATTATTATTATTAGTTCCAGCTGTGGGCATGCCAAGTTTACACACATTGACATAGGTGTAATTTGTGGGGGTACGAGGGGTACCCGTACCCCCCACTTTTTGGACTGGGGTACAGTACCCAGACTTTTTGAACAATGTCGGTCAATATTTTGTTATTGTGCCTTCCCAGAAAGCACAGTCTCAGCCTTGCTTCATTTATGTAAGAAATTGGTACCCCCACTTTTTAGACCAAAGCTACGCCCCTGCACATTGATAACTTTATAAATCAAAATAACCATGCCAAGAACCATCTAATAACAATGTCAAGTTATGAGTTCAGTTTGTACAGATGAAATAATTTTGCATTAGTGTTTATTAAAGGTCATTTGCTATGTTGCATGTTGGAAGCATTTTGTCAATATACAGTAAAAATAACAATTGTGTTGTTATGTAAAAATTCTCATAATTACAAATATTTTAATTTATTAGCAATTATTATAGTAGAGATTTCATTCCATTAATTTTAACCTTTAAAGTAATGGTTTATTATAGCTACATATCCCTCAATATCTTAATTTTCTACCAAAAGGCTAAGCCTACAGCACTATTAAACTTGTTTGGGAAATATGTATAGAAACTTTGCACTAGAAAACAAGAAGTAAAATTCATTAAGAATTAACTAGCCCCATCTGTCATTAGGATACCCAACCACCATTCCCACCTCTGACCTTAAATCACTCCACTGGCTGAAAATTCATAAGTGCATCCACTTCAAGGGCCTATCACTAACCTACAACTTTTCACAATAAATACTCTTGGCCAAAGTATCTTCGCAAACTTCATCATCTAGCTCTATCCGTGCATCCTACCTCGCTCTCTCCCATTCCCAGTGTACTCGCCTAAAATTCTCCGTCATCTGCCTCAACACCACACAGGCTTTCCAGTCCAAATTGAAATCTCACCTCTTAAAGAACTCCTTCCAATCCATCCAAATGTGTCTTACAAGCTTTCTCATCCTGAAAGAAGCGTGCTGCTCTGCCTCCTCTCTGGCAATCGGAACTCAACTCGATATCCCTGGACAAGGACAACCCTTCTGACACGACGCAGCACTCTCGAATAAGATGGTGCCGTGCGCTTAGCTTAAAAGTAGCGCTTTAGAAATTTAGAGTTTATAACTACGATTATGAGAGTTTCTATTGATTGTACCGTAAAGTCTGCTTTCTACAACCCATGACGTCACTGGCTAATTTTAGATGTTGGAATCAAACATTTACGGCATGCTGTATCCAGCAAGGTTTATTATATCTATGGTATTTCCACGTCCATTAGAGGGACGAACCTTTCGGTACGCGGCCGAATGACCTACTTAGCTCTACCTTAGTAATTGCGTCCAATCCTGGCTGACCTTAATAGGTTGTGGGTTACTACTGGCTAGTGTTGGTCACGTGGTTTTAGTTTTAGGGAAGATGGACGCTGTTCTTGTTGTGTGATCTTTCGGGGTTGGTTTCTGAAGGCAGAAATCGGATTAAATATTCCGAAATTAAGTGGTCGTTCTTTGAGAACGGGTAAAATGGCCACGTTGAATATTATGATCGCTGTTTAAGGGTGATGATGTGATAAAGGTTTCGGGGATATCCTTTATGTGTATTTAGATATTAGAAAGTTAGCGTTAGTCATAGTTCAAATCGCATCGTCGCTGCCATTTTGACACGCTGAGGTCCCGGATGTGTGTGTGAACTGATGACTTGACTTGGTTGTAGACGCTGATAACATTCTCTTGTCGCTATAGAAATTAAGATTAGTTACCTTAGTTGATAAGGTGTGTTTTCATGTAACGTAAGGTGAAGTTGGTAATTAAGTGGAGTTTACCACTGAGTTTTAAGTTTGCCACGAGGTTGATAAGTACACCGTTGGTCATTGATTTAGTCTATAAATAGAACCAGTCAAGTAAGACGAACGTTCCTTTTATGTACACTTGATTTGCAGTAGACACAATTTCTGAAGATAGTAATTCGATTGTAATTGTCAAACAAATTGTATTGGTTAATTCGAAATTGTTAATAATACAGATTTCTCTTTGTACGTTGTCTTTGCAATTGATATCCAGAAAACACGGTGAGTAAGTAAGCAAAAGGAATATGGCGACTGGAGTAGAAGAAGGAGGTGTGAGGTCCCATCTCCACTCGGGGAATTTATATGGCGCTACTTTAAATGCTCTCGAGAATATGAAGGGAGAATTGAACCTGATGGTTGATCGGTTGATACATTGGCAATCAACCCAGTCCAATAACAGGGCTGAAAAGAACCCTGACTCACCTGAGGGGTGGATTGCTTCCCACTCGGAAGCCGCGGATATTATGAATTCGGTCCCATCTAGGCCTTTAACCTGGAGTCCTGTGTCTGAAATGGAGAACCCCTCCTACCAAACTCATCTCCCTGCTGATCCAAACTCCATCGTCTATCCTCACCTCAAGAGCAACCTATACAGCCCGGAATGGAGGGCCCCTCATAAGGGTAGATCGACGGAAATGACCGCAGCAGCTGAAACCTTACCGGCTATGGCCAACGTAGGAGAAGAGGGGGAGGACCAATTACGTTCAAGCCCCGAAGCGAGGGTCGGTCCCAGAATCGAATCCTACCCTGAGGATGAGGAAGGCAGACCTTCACAGTTTTGGCACCAGATCGTGGGGTGAACTAGAATTGGTTGAGAGGAATCAGAGGATGAAAACAGCGGATGGATGGAGAGAGAGGAGAGAAGAGGTAGGAAGTGATACAGGTAAAAGTCAAGAAGAAAAACAACAATCTCTTGTAGAAGAACTGAGGTTAACAAATAGAACAAATAATCTTTTGGATAGTGTAGCAATAGGTAGACAGAATAGAGTTAATGTAGAAACTGAAAATGTTAGACATGCGTTGAATGTTGCCTGTCTAGTTTCAGGTGAAGAAGACGGTCGTCTGCAAGGGGGGGAAAAATACCCTTGGGACAATTGGGAGTATGGGGGAAATGGTGGGCCCTGCTGTGAGTGGAATCAGGACAGGGGACCATAAAGCCAACCCCGTAGATGGTCGAGGGCTATCGCGTCTAGGATACGAGGGTCCGGGTACCCGATCCTGGGGACCAACTCCCATGGTAGTTGGAGGAGATGGGCTGGCATGGGCTCAGAGGGCGTTTCCGACCCTACCCAGTGTCGTGCCCGTAGTTCCAGCCGTATCGTACTTACCTGCTCGGGGTTCAGTCGAAGGAAGGAAATGTATGCCGAAACACGGAGAAATCGACACCGACTTTGGACTGGGGGATGTCCGAGGGATAAACCCGGGTGTCCTTTGGCAATTCGGCGACCCTGGAAAAATACCATCGTATAGTCTAAGCTCTAATCCCTGTTTGGTTCGGGAAAAGGACGATCGAACCCTGCTTTCTCAGATGGCTGTGGTATCGGCCGGGTACACAATGGGAACGGGTGGAACTCAGATCAAAGTAAACCCTGTGGGTAAGGGGTGGAAGGCGGACACCCAGACTATAGTAACACCCACGGCTATGACATTAACCACTTGGTCACCGGCTAGATATTCCACTTGCAACCAACCACGTGAATTGTTATTGCCACCGGGTGCCACGGGGAGCCTAACCACCTTGTCCGGTCCGATATCCGTCCCAGAATCCAAAGCCACCCCAAATCCGAATGACATGAAAATGCATGAACTACGGGTGCATGGGGCTGAGGAACTGTTAAGTAATGGATCCAAGATAAATGGTCATGACTGGGAGGAGGCTCTAAGGCAATATGAAAGTGCGTATTGTCGGCTCAAGGAAATGCAGTGGACAAACGAGAACTTGGTCAGGGTGGAGGAAAAGAATGTAAGCACTGGGTGTGTAAACACTAGGGAGAGAACATTGGATAGAGAACAAGTAAAGCACACGGAGATAAAGTCAATGCCAGAACTAATTGGACCGACCGATGCTGCGACTTTGTTATTAAATCTGTCAGTTCCGCGAGAAGAAGTAAAGACTAAGTTGTCGTCTGAAACTAAGCCACTTCCGTCGATAAGTAAACCCAACGCGAAGGTGACTGTATCAGAAGCAAGTGTAGAGACAGTAGAAGCGTCAACTAAAGCTACTGTGAAACATCGACAGTGGATAAAGTTGGAGAAGTATGATGGACAGTCTCCAGTGGAAGCCTTTCTAGCTAAGTATGAGATCTGCGCCAAACATAACCAATGGACCGACGAAGAAAGGCTGAGCCAGCTGATGTGCTCGCTGGGCGGTACTGCTGCACAAGTCTTGTGGGAGTTTAACGCCTCAGGAGTCACTTCGTGGGTTGATCTGGTAAGTCGACTTAGAGCTCGCTACGGAAGTTCGGAACAGACCGCCTTATACAGAACCCAGCTGCGAACTAGAAGACAGAGAGACGGGGAAAGTCTACCTGCCTTAGCCCAAGACATACGACGATTAATGGCGCTCGCTTATCCGGGGCCAGCTACCGAAATGAGCGAGACGGTTGCTATCGATGCCTTTTTGGACGCATTTATTGACTCTGACTTGGCATTGAGAGTGCGAGACCGAGAACCAAACACTCTCGATCTGGCTTGTCGACTGGCTGCTCGGCTAGAGGCTAACCAGCGGTCGGGAAGTCGAAGAGATGATCCGGACCGACGAACAGGGCGAGTCAAAGCCGTTAGAGAAAGCGAAACTGCTCTGGAGCAATTAACGCGCCAGCTGTCTGATCAAATGTTCAAGATAGAGCGTCGGCAAAATCAACTAGAACAACGGTTAGTAACCATGTGGTCACCGCCGGCTAGAGAGACTGAACAGACTTTCGTGAAACACCCTTGGTCGTCGGCTGGGGATCACAATCAAGTCACAACTGAGATGAGTCGAGACAATCGTCCTCGTGGCTCGGGGAAGCGTCCATATAATGACAAATGTTATAGATGTCATCAAGCAGGACATTTCCAGCGACAGTGTCCACTGAGGTCACCTCCTCGGATTGGCAATGAACACCAAGAACAAGAAGAGACTGCCAATGCGAGATACATCCAAGGCTGTACAAATGCATACTTACCAATGCGAGTTCATGGACAAAACATTCTTGCGCTGGTGGATACGGGGAGCGATTGGTCACTCATTCCGACTTCTTTGGTGCGCTCAGGAGATATGATTCCGTCTCAGCAAATGTTGAGAGCGGTCAATGGAACTTCAATTAAAGTACTCGGAGAAACTTTGGTTGAAAGCGAAATTGCTGGTGTGACTTTTCGAATCCCCTGCCTCGTTACTGAACATTTGAGCGAGATGATACTGGGTCTAAATTGGTTGGAGCAGCAGAAAGCCACATGGAACTTTGGTGAAAGAGGAATTCAGCTGCAGGGCCAAATGTTCTCTTTGTACAGTTTACCGCGTACGGCTAAGTGTCGTAAAGTGGCGACAATGTACGATGTGAAGGTACCGGACATGAGCGAGCTGGATGTGGAGGTATATGCTGTTCTTCCAGACCTTCGTACCGAACGAAACGACTTGGCGACCCAACCCCAAGTGTTGAACACGGGACTTATCGTAGCTGGAACTTTACTCCCTGATCGAACTCACGAACTAATGATGAGAGTAATGAATCCCACCTGTCAACAGCTTCGACTGAGACGTGGATTTCAGTGCGTCTTAGAAGAAGTGCCGGTAGTAGAGTCCACCGATATGGAAAATGCTACAGAAGAGTCGGTGGGTGTAACTGAAGTGAAACACGTAACAGAGGAACCGACGGACTTTACTACCATGCCAGACGAATGGGATCGAGAATCAATGGTCAACGAACAAAGGTCTGATCCGGACCTGCGAGGGGTGATTACCCAGAAGTTGGCGACTCTCGATGTTCCGGTTCCGGATGACATACGCTCGCAGAGTGGAATGATGAAAACTCTAGTTGCTCAATGGCCACAGTTGGTGTTAAAAGACGATATCTTCTGTCGGGCTTGGGTTGATGCAACTGCAGGCCAAGTCAAACGCTACCAACTGGTGCCGCCGCATTCTCGGCGGGTGATGTTAATCAAGTTGGCCCTTGAAGGGTTGACGAGAGGACATTTGAGGTTACGACGGACCGCAGTCCAACTTCAACGGCGGACGTATTGGCCCGGTTGGAAGGACGGTATCGTTCGACAATTGAAACGTTGTGTGACTTGTGCTCAGTACCATCGGGGAAAACCGCCCCGGCAGGGTGAATTACAGACGATGGCTGTTGGAATGGTGAATTGGAAAGGGTTATGCTTGGATGAGGAACAAGCAGTAGACCTTCCGGAACGGTCAAAACGTCAAGTTAAATTACCTGTAAGATTCCGGAAAGAGATAGGCGAATAAAAGGCCGATGGTGTTTTATCTCGAATAAAAATAGTTAAGTTATACATACCTTCCTTTGTGGTTATCAGGTGCGAACTTTCTTTGTTGAATTCTTTGAAGGGGAATGATAATGATGTGCTGATCACGTGGTAT
The DNA here is from genome assembly GCA_963556255.1 of Allolobophora icterica. NCBI lineage: Eukaryota > Metazoa > Annelida > Clitellata > Crassiclitellata > Lumbricidae > Allolobophora > Allolobophora icterica. Next base: position 29,641,905 of record OY744602.1, read on the forward strand.
TGATCGATGAATAATAGTATTGTATTCCTGTTGCAGTATGTTTACTGGAGAAGGGAGAAGACTGGTGGAGGGTAGGGGCGTGTTTCGCCTAGGTCTCAGCGTAGGGGATGACCCTCGGTTGTGGTCCACTAGTGGGTGTGGCGTGTCTTATGCTCCGATAAGTAAAGAGGTGATAAGTAAATGATCATGTTGAACAGATAGGTTTCCTCAGAATAATGCGGATCAGCATAAGAATTAGGAGGTGGCACCTGAAGTCTAACAGTTACTTGTGTTAAATCGTTGTTTTTCTTTTATCTGATGGTTCCTTTTGATATTGAACAATGTTGGTGGACTGTCTAATCAGCCTGCCTGAGTGAGAGAGTAAGTCTCTTTGTTTGAATACTCATTGGAAGGAGCAGAAACCGTCAATTCTCTCTAGATTATATAGAACAATTTTTGCGTTTGTATGAGGTAACGATTGAGTTTTGGTCACCGATACAGTGATGCTAAGTTTTCTTTACAGTTTCATTGAGAATGATTTACATCATGAAAGCTTAATTTCGATTGCACTTGACCTATAGTCTCACTACATTGTCAACTGATTCTCTGTTTAGTTTAAGTTGGTTGCGATGTTAATCTTCTCAGTAACTAATGTTTCACTTTATATGTTTAGAAGGTGAATTGTGACTCTATCAGAAGATTAGCTTGAGGAAGATAAGGTAATAGTCCATTAGAACATCCGAGTGAACAGGAGAGTTTCTCTGTGGAAATAGGAGGCTCTGGCACATAGGGCTCCAATTAGTCAAGTGGCGTTGCCACTTTAGGTGTGTAGGGGAGGGTGTGAAGACCTGCGATCTTCTGTATTTCCACGTCCATTAGAGGGACGAACCTTTCGGTACGCGGCCGAATGACCTACTTAGCTCTACCTTAGTAATTGCGTCCAATCCTGGCTGACCTTAATAGGTTGTGGGTTACTACTGGCTAGTGTTGGTCACGTGGTTTTAGTTTTAGGGAAGATGGACGCTGTTCTTGTTGTGTGATCTTTCGGGGTTGGTTTCTGAAGGCAGAAATCGGATTAAATATTCCGAAATTAAGTGGTCGTTCTTTGAGAACGGGTAAAATGGCCACGTTGAATATTATGATCGCTGTTTAAGGGTGATGATGTGATAAAGGTTTCGGGGATATCCTTTATGTGTATTTAGATATTAGAAAGTTAGCGTTAGTCATAGTTCAAATCGCATCGTCGCTGCCATTTTGACACGCTGAGGTCCCGGATGTGTGTGTGAACTGATGACTTGACTTGGTTGTAGACGCTGATAACATTCTCTTGTCGCTATAGAAATTAAGATTAGTTACCTTAGTTGATAAGGTGTGTTTTCATGTAACGTAAGGTGAAGTTGGTAATTAAGTGGAGTTTACCACTGAGTTTTAAGTTTGCCACGAGGTTGATAAGTACACCGTTGGTCATTGATTTAGTCTATAAATAGAACCAGTCAAGTAAGACGAACGTTCCTTTTATGTACACTTGATTTGCAGTAGACACAATTTCTGAAGATAGTAATTCGATTGTAATTGTCAAACAAATTGTATTGGTTAATTCGAAATTGTTAATAATACAGATTTCTCTTTGTACGTTGTCTTTGCAATTGATATCCAGAAAACACGGTGAGTAAGTAAGCAAAAGGAATATGGCGACTGGAGTAGAAGAAGGAGGTGTGAGGTCCCATCTCCACTCGGGGAATTTATATGGCGCTACTTTAAATGCTCTCGAGAATATGAAGGGAGAATTGAACCTGATGGTTGATCGGTTGATACATTGGCAATCAACCCAGTCCAATAACAGGGCTGAAAAGAACCCTGACTCACCTGAGGGGTGGATTGCTTCCCACTCGGAAGCCGCGGATATTATGAATTCGGTCCCATCTAGGCCTTTAACCTGGAGTCCTGTGTCTGAAATGGAGAACCCCTCCTACCAAACTCATCTCCCTGCTGATCCAAACTCCATCGTCTATCCTCACCTCAAGAGCAACCTATACAGCCCGGAATGGAGGGCCCCTCATAAGGGTAGATCGACGGAAATGACCGCAGCAGCTGAAACCTTACCGGCTATGGCCAACGTAGGAGAAGAGGGGGAGGACCAATTACGTTCAAGCCCCGAAGCGAGGGTCGGTCCCAGAATCGAATCCTACCCTGAGGATGAGGAAGGCAGACCTTCACAATATTTCGGTGCCCCCTGACGCAGCACATGACTCGGCGAAGACTACCTGGCTTCAGCTTTCTCGGGTCCCGATCCCGACGGTCACACCCGGTCGCGGACAGGCACACTGGGACGGTCCGCTACTACACGCAGCCCTCTCGGCGCTCGAGGATAAACTGCTTGACCCCTACGACCAGGCGAGACTGAAGGCCTCGCAGTCACCGCACGCCTCGGACTGGCTACACGCCCTCCCGATCGCTGCTCGCGGCCTCAGACTGGATGACGAGACCATGAGGGTGGCGGTCGGCCTACGATTGGGTGTGGCAATCTGCGAACCGCACAAATGCGCATGCGGCGCCTAGGTCTCGTCCAGAGGCGCGCATGGGCTGTCGTGCTCACTGGGGTTCGGCCAACAAGCTAGGCACAGTAACATCAACGACCTCATCCACCGCAGCATCAACAGAGCCGGCACCCCGGCAGTCAAGGAGCCATCCGGCCAATCCAGGTCGGATGGTAAGAGACCGGATGGCCAGACCATAATACCGTGCAGCGGTGGGCTGTCCTTATTGTGGGACGTGACGGTGGTGGACACGGTAGCCGCCTCTTACATCACAGCAACGGCGGCCACGGCAGAAGAGGCGGCGGAGGTGGCTGCTGCGAGAAAGCACATCAAATACAAATCTTCTGAACTACAGAAGAGATACATCTTCATACCTGTAGCGGTGGAAACATTCGGTCTCCTTAACAGAGAGGGCCTTGCCTTTCTATCGGAAGTTGGTCGCCGGCTGTCGAAAACCACCGATGACTCCCGCGAAACAAACTTCCTGTTCAAGAGCCTATCGGAGATGGTGCAGCATTTCAATGCAGTAGCTTTCCAAGGCGCCATGTCAAAGCTGCCCGGAGCCAAAGAGCAACAAACCCGACGATATCCATCGCCTTCTTAACGGAGGCAGCGGCATGTATGATGTAACTCGATAATCTGAGTGAACAGAACCTAGACATGAATTTTCGGATAATAATAATAATAATAATAATAATAATAATAATAATAATAATAATAATAATATTATTATTATTATTATTATTATTATTATTATTATTATTATTATCATTGGCATCAAAGTGTGCAAACGCTTTTGCTCTCTCTCGTCTGTCAAAGTATTTTGCACCTCTGCAGCTTGGTGTTGGTACGTCAGGAGGCTGCGAGGCTGCCACACACGCTGCCAGACGCTTCCTGGCAGATCTGCACTCTGGCGCAGTCTCGGTCAAACTGGACTTCACGAATGCTTTTAATAGTCTTAGTCGCACAGGCATCCTAGCAGCTGTTTCCGAGCACATTCCTGAACTCTACCCATACTGTCACGTGGCTTACAGTAAACCTTCTGTTCTCAGATATGGCGACTTCTCTCTTCAGTCACAATCTGGTTTACAACAAGGCGATCCTCTTGGACCACTCCTGTTTTGTCTCCCTATTCAGCGTATCTTGTCCAGCCTCCAATCATCTCTTCGTATTGGTTATCTTGATGACTTGACCCTGGGTGGGACTGCATCCATGGTGGCTATGGATGTCCAGGCCATTATCAGAGAGGCGGGTAAAATGGGTCTGACACTTAACGTTGCAAAATGTGAGATCATAAACACCCACAAAGTTGATTTGCCACCACCTCTGGACAGTTTCGCCATTACATCCTCTTGTGATGCATTCCTCCTTGGGGCACCTCTCTCTGCTGGTGGAGCTCTCGATGTTGCTCTGGAGACGCGTTGTGCAGAGCTTTCACTTGGTATTTCTCGATTGTCTTCAATAGCTAAACATGATGCCCTAATCTTATTCCGCAGCTCTCTCAGTTCACCTATTTTGCTTCATACTCTTCGCTGTTTCCCATGTATGGGGAACCCAAAGCTACTCCAGTTTGACCAGATAATGCGCACGGGTCTCATTAAAACACTCAATTTGGCCATTGCTGACAGCAACTGGGTTCAAGCCACTCTACCAGTTAGGAGTGGAGGTCTCGGCATCCGTCGTGTGTCCTCGCTGGCATTACCCGCCTTTCTGGCTTCCGCCGCAGGTACCGCAACTTTGCAAGCCTCCATTTTGTCCAACACTGATGCGCCCCTAGATCGGGCTCTCATAATGGCCCAAGAACAGTGGCTAACTGAATCGGGTGCTCCACTCCCCGAAGAAACCCTCTCCCATAAGCAGTGTGCCTGGGACCACCCTCTCATTATGAAAGACATGGCAGCTTTAGAGGCCTCGATAACAACAGATTACCACCAGGCCAGGCTGAAGGCAGTCGCCTCACCGCACGCAGGTGATTGGCTACTAGCGCTCCCCATAAGCGCTTGTGGACTGAGGCTAAATGACGAAGCAGTCCGTATCGCAACAGGACTGCGCCTCGGGGCGGATTTATGTGCTCCTCACGAATGCCCTTGTGGAGCGACGGTCCAAGAGGACGGCTCACATGGGATGTCATGCAGCCTCGGGCCAGGTCGCACTGCCAGACATGCTCTACTAAACGACATCATTTGGCGTGGCCTCACCAAAGCTGGCTTTCCAGCCACAAAGGAGCCCACTGGACTTGTCAGGTCTGATGGGAGACGTCCTGATGGGGTAACTCTTATCCCATGGGAGGGTGGTAAATGCCTTGCATTGGACGCCACTGTTATTGACACCCTGGCAGAATCATACCGCACCAGATCAGCTGAGGTTGCAGGGGCTGCTGCCGAGATAGCAGCGGACAGAAAAACATCCAAATATACTGCCATGTTGTCATCATATTGCTTTGTGCCCTTGGCCTTTGAAACTCTGGGTCCAATAAATCAGGAAGGCCTCGCACTGATCAACCTCCTCGGCTACCGCCTGGCCCAAATATCAGGAGACAATGGAGAGACTACTTTCCTTTATCAGCGCTTATCTTTGAAAATCCAACGCTTCAATGCTGTCGCTTTTGTTAGCACCTTTTGCACCGATAAAACCATCTGCGAAGACTAGCCATTCCAGAACAATGCCCCCCTAATTTTTGATCATATGTACATCGGGGGGGGGGGCAAAAAAATAAAAATAAAATAAAATAATAATAATAATAATAATAATAATAATAATAATAATAATAATAATAATAATAATAATGTGAACTGAGTTTTGTGTACAGTCTTGCAGTGCGAGATGTTAGCGTATATATTTAGTGCGCTTACTTTAGTTTCACGTGTATATGTATATATGATAGATGTATAACGTTTAGTCTTAGTGACACGCGCGGCCGGCCAATCTCGGCAGCGGCGCGCTATATGTATATTATTAGAGTTCGCTTAGGCGCACAGAAGACAGGTGTGTCAAGAGGCGCGAAGAATGATGCTGACTAGAGAAGTTTGAATTCGAGTGTGTTCGCTGTAGTAGTGTGACTGACTAGTTGAGTTGTAATCGAATTGAGTTCTGTCTGTTTGTTTCTTATTAAACTGAAAAGATATTAAACTGTGTTGCTGATTAATTCAGGTTATACTTATACGTAGAATTAGCGTTCAAAAGGTGAACGTTAAATAGGCGTTAAGTACGAAGAGAACAAGGATTTAATCAGAAGGATTGTCAACGGAAGGATTGGGTTGACATTATTGGTGGCAGCGTCGGTGTGGATAAGAACTCACGGTGGATAAGAACTCACGGTGGATAAATACTCACGGTGGATATAAACTCACGGTGGATTAAAATTCACGTTATCACCTCCTTCGGCGGATAGAAGAATCTACGAAGGTGATTGAAGAATTTACAACGGTGTTAGAAGAATCTACGACGGTGATAAAAGAATTTATGCGTTGTTGCTGTGTGACGTGTCTACGATATCAACGACGGTGGAACACGAGAAAACGGTATAAAAATTTCGTTGTTTTCCACGAACAAATATAAAAGAAATCCCGTTTGTTTATCGATTCACACAACAAGAAAAACCGTGACTTCTTTGAAAAGAGAAATCACCAAAGTAAACAAGTAAGATGGAGAAACTAAGTGCTGAAAGACAAGCAGATATTAAGAAGATGTCTACGGAAAGGCTGAAACAGCGTTTGTTGAAAGCCGGTTTTAAAGAAGAACAATTAGAAGGTATGTCACGTGGTGACATGATACAGGAACTCGCTGAGGTGTGGGTGAAAGAAGAAGTCGAAGAAGAAGGTGCCGTTGGCGGTGCCGTAGAAAAGGCTATTGAAAAACCTCCTGCGCCTATGTCTATGGAGATGTTGATGCAGTGGATGATGATGAAAGAAGATAGGGAGGAGAAACGGAGACAAGAAGAGAAAGAGATAAGACAGGAAGAATTACGTCTGCAGAGAGAGAAAGAAGAGAAAGCGGAACTTGTAAGGCAAGAAGAATTGCGCCTGCAGAGAGAGAGAGAAGATAAAGCAGAACAAGTGCGTAAGGCAGAACTGGAATTGCAAAAGCATCAGTTTGAGATTCAATTAGAACAGTTGAAAAGAGATAGGGAAGATGCTGAAAGAAGAAGACTGGAGCAGATGATTGAATTTGAAAGAGCTAGAAAAAGTGATGAAGAGGTTCGTCAGCAACAGATTGAAGCAAAGAGAATGCGTGAAGAAGAAAAAGAAAAAGCGCGAACGTTAGAGTTAGAACGCGCAGAACAGATCAGACAAGAAGAACTTAAATTTCAGAAAGAAAGTTTGGAAAAGGCAGAGGCAGAAAGACAGGAACGTCTGAAACTGGAGAAATCAAAATTGACATTGAAAGAAACGCAAATGAGAGAAGAACGAGAAGCAGAAAGAAGGAAGCAGCAAGAAAGTGAAACTTTGGTGTCAAAAATTAAGAAAATAGGTGATGCAATGAAGCATGTATTGCCTCAAATGCCAACTGATATGATGGAGGTGCCATTATATTTTGAAACAGTCGAGAACGCGTTTCGTAGTTTTGCTGTGGAAAAGCCGTTTTGGGTGAAATTATTACTACCATTGATGACGCCGAAAGCTCGAACCGTTCTGAATAGATTGTCATACGATGATCTAGACAATTATGATAGAGTCAAGCAGCACTTATTAAAAGAATTTAAGTTGACTTCGAGAGAATACAGAGCCAGATTTGTGGATGCTAAGAAGACAACAGAAGAGACTTATACGATGTTTACGGCAAGACTGAAGAACTTGCTAAACTATTACGTGAGAAGTCGAAACGTGAACAGAGAGTATGATACGCTCTTTGATTTGCTGGTAGCGGATAAGCTAAAAGAATGTTTACCGCCAGGTCCACTACAGTTTGTATTGTCGAAGGAAGGAACTGACTGTCTCCAAGCTAGTGCAGTGGCAGACCTAGCAGACATTCATGTAAACAATCGAATTGGGTTTGCATTTCCAAATATAAACAGTTATCCTTCTCAACGTTCCGTAAACCAAAGCCAGAGTGGAAAGTGGAAAAGTAATTCAGAAACAGGGAGTCAGTTCAAAGGTAAAGAAGTCAAGGCTAGTGTCCTTGTACCCAATGAGACCAGAGAAGTGACGTTTGGTCGTCAGGGATTTAACAAATCGTCAGCGCCGTTTGCCAAGAGGGAAGGCAACACATCGTTTACGCAGTATAAGAGATATGAAGGAAATGAACAACGAGGTATGGTGGTGAAGCGTTGTCACAACTGTGGTTCAGACAAACATTTGGTTAAATTTTGTCCAGTTCCAGTGGCAGCAGCTAGTTCTAGCAGAAATCAAGAACACACAAGGGTGAATTTGATTCAAGTGGTTAGTGATACAGATAATCAAACCGCGAGTCAAGAAAACCAAGAGACTGAAGTGAAGTCAGTAATGAAATGTGGTATTCAAAAAGAAATTCTATTGGATGCTGAAGTTCAGAGAGAGGTCATAGGAAAAGATGACAGTCGAATATTGAAGAAATCGTTCTTGCAATATGTCGAGGTTGAAATTCGTGCAGTAGACGGTAAAGAGCCAGTGAAAGTCAAAGCACTGAGCGACTCGGGAGCAGAAATTCCGGTGATTAGTGAAGAATTACTGGAAGGCATGAAGGTGGAACAAATTGGAAAAGTGAATTTGCAATGTGTGGCAGGAGATGCCATTCCTGCGAAGTTAGTGAAAGTCGATGTTAGACTGTGTGGTAGTGACGTGGAAGAAGAGGGATTTCCGCGTAAAATCCAGTGTTCACTTACACCTTATGTCACCTTGATGTGTGCTAGTATTGCAAAGATGGGCAGTACAGAAAGATTCTTGTTGCATCCAGAGATAATTGCCGAATTAAAAACCGTACCACAGATGAAAATTAAAACGATACAAGGAGATGTGAGTGTACAAGCAAATGTAATGACGAGAGCGCAGAGTCGGAAACAGGAAATGGTAGATGTTGATGAGAAGAGTGAAACTGAAAGTTCAAGTGATGAGGAAAACGACAGTAATGAGCAACGAAGCTTATCGCGAGATGGTGTAACATCAGAGATGAATGAGCAAGAGATGGCTGCATGCGAGAATGGCACATTAAATGAAACTGAAGAAGACAATGAATGTGATGTGGGGATAGGAGACTTGTATAGAGATGAAGAGATGGACGAAGAACAAAAGGTGCAGATTGCCGATTCGAAGAAGTTCGAAGAGCAACAGAGAAAGGATGAATCGTTGAAGCCGTGGTGGAAGTTAGCACAAGAGAAAGAATCTGAATTCTGTGTGATCAACGGTTTATTGCATAAGAAATATCAGATATTAGACCAGACGATATATCAACTAGTGTTACCAAAAGAGAGACGAATTAAAGTGATGGAGTTGGCGCATGAATCGGTATTTGGAGGACATCTAGGAGAAGAGAAAACAAGAGAACGAATAAAGTTGTCTTTTGTATGGCCAAAGATGAGAAGAGACATTGTGAAATTTTGTAAGTCTTGCGAGAAGTGTCAACTAAAGGCAAGGAGTTTGGTGATGGATAGAGTGCCCATCACTCCAGTCTCAAGAGAAGAGGTCGCCTTCAGGAGAATGACGATGGACCTCGTTGGCCCGATCGATCCAGTATCTGCTGCAGGTCACAAGTATTGTTTATGCATTGTGGACTCGTGCACCAGATGGCCTACAATCTTCTTATTGAAATCGCTGACAGCGAAGGCTGTGTGTGAAGCGTTGATGGAACTATTCATGAACGTTGGTGTGCCGTCCGTGATTACAAGTGACCAAGGAACGAACTTCACAGCCAGTTTGACAAGAGAATTTCTCGATTTAATGGGCTGTAGTCCAAGATTCGACACACCAGGACACCCAGAGGCTGCTGGATTAGTAGAAAGATGGAATCAGACATTTAAAAAGATGATCCATCATGTGATAATAGACAACCCGAGGAAATGGCATAAGATAATTCCTTTCACAGTGTGGGCATTACGTGAAGTGCCGAATGCAACTACTGGAGTATCACCATATATGCTTGTCTATGGGAAAATTCCGAGAGGACCATTGGCAATATTAAAAGAGAGTTGGACTAGAGAAATAAACTTACCACCTCATGTTGGAGTTAAACCAGAAAAGTATTTGAAAGAACTCAAAGAAAATATGGAGAAAGCATTATTGTTTGCAGAATCTTACTCTCGAGAAAAGCAATTACAATACACGAATCAGTATAACAAGAGAGCAAAGCACAAAGAATTTGAAGCTGGTGAGAAAGTCATAGTTTTGTATCCAACGTCAACAAACAAACTTATTTCTCGATGGCATGGTCCATGTACGATCATACATCGAAGATCAAAGTACTCTTATTTAGTCGATATGGGTGAAAATGGTCGAAAAATAATTCACGCCAACAAGATCAGAAAATATGTAACTCGAGCATTAAGTTGTGGTCTAATTGTTGAAGAAGATGAAGATTTTGGTTCAGTGGTTGAATTACCAATGAGGAATGAGGTTCAAGATGACAAGAATTCACTTAACCTCGATCCTGAACAAATTAGCCATTTGACAGTAACTCAGCAAGAACAGTTGTTGAAAGTCTTGAACAAATACTGTGATAGATTTTCAGAAAAACCCGGATTATGTACATTGGTTGAACATGAAATTGAACTAAAGCCAGGATTTCGTGAAAAGGAATTTGCAGCATATCGTATTCCTTTGATTTATCGATCAGAAGTGGAACGTCAGATCAAAGAAATGTTAAAAACAAACATTATCAAACCATCATCGAGCAGAATGGCAAGCCCTTTGGTTATTGTTAAAAAGAAAGACGGATCTTTAAGACTTGCCTGTGACTACAGATACATTAACTCATTCACAGTGGATTGTAAATATCCGATGCCGATTGTCAGAGACGTTTTGAACAAAGTTGGAAAGTCTAATGTGATTTCCATCTTGGACTGTCGAAGTGCTTATTGGACTTGTCCTGTAAAACAATCTGATCAATGGAAGACAGCTTTTGTAACACATAATGGACTGTATGAATTTACTCGTGTTCCTTCTGGAATGATAAATTCAGGCCGAACTTTTGTTAAGGCGATAAATTTAGTTTTACAGCCTATAAGTGACTTTGCAGAACCGTATGTTGATGACATTGCTGTGCATTCTGACAATTGGAAAATTCATTTACAGCAGTTAGATGCATTTTTGATGCAAATGAGATTGCATAACGTTACCTTAAATTTGAAAAAATGCATATTTGGTAAGTCTGAAGTAAGGTTTATCGGTCATGTGGTTGGGTCTGGTAAGATAAAGATGAATCCAGACAGAATTGAAAGTTTGACTAATTTGAAGATCCCAGAAACTAAGAAGCAAGTTAAGCAACTGCTTGGATTTTTTAATTATTACAGACAGTTTATTAAGGACTTTGCACAGATTGCGAAACCTTTATCTGATTTAACTAGTAAACGTGTTTCTGATAAGATTGATTGGACTGTTGAACATCAGCAAGCATTTGATTTACTTAAAGAGGCTGTGCGATCCAAAGTAGTGTTATATGTTTTTGAAGTGGGAAAACCATTCAATTTGTACTGCGATAGTAGTGACTTTGCAGTCGGTGCTGTTTTAACACAGATGGACGACAAGGGAATAGAACGCCCTGTGTCATTTATCAGTCAGAAATTAACTGATACCCAGAAGAGATGGGCTACTGTGGAAAAGGAAGCCTATGCTATTGTTTGGGCTTTAAACAAGTTAAAAGAAATTATAATTGGATCGAAAATTTTCATTTTTACTGATCACAATCCTCTTACATACTTGACTGAGTCAATGTCTAAGTCTGCTAAACTTGTGCGTTGGGCGTTAGCCTTACAAACTTTTGATGTTGAGGTGAAGTACAAGAAGGGCAGATTGAATGTTATTGCTGATTGTTTGTCAAGGTTATAAGTAATCGTAAGACTGTTCATTAATTAGTTAGATATATATATATGTTTCATGTATTTTGGTAATTTCGCAAATTTTGAAATTTAATTTGCTCAATTCCAGAAAAAGGAAGGAGGTAATGTGAACTGAGTTTTGTGTACAGTCTTGCAGTGCGAGATGTTAGCGTATATATTTAGTGCGCTTACTTTAGTTTCACGTGTATATGTATATATGATAGATGTATAACGTTTAGTCTTAGTGACACGCGCGGCCGGCCAATCTCGGCAGCGGCGCGCTATATGTATATTATTAGAGTTCGCTTAGGCGCACAGAAGACAGGTGTGTCAAGAGGCGCGAAGAATGATGCTGACTAGAGAAGTTTGAATTCGAGTGTGTTCGCTGTAGTAGTGTGACTGACTAGTTGAGTTGTAATCGAATTGAGTTCTGTCTGTTTGTTTCTTATTAAACTGAAAAGATATTAAACTGTGTTGCTGATTAATTCAGGTTATACTTATACGTAGAATTAGCGTTCAAAAGGTGAACGTTAAATAGGCGTTAAGTACGAAGAGAACAAGGATTTAATCAGAAGGATTGTCAACGGAAGGATTGGGTTGACAAATAATAATAATAATAATAATAATAATAATAATAATAATAATAATAATAATAATAATAATAATAATAATAATAAGACGAATAGGGCCCATTCCAGACAATTCTATACACTGTAAATAATGTTGAAGTCCATGAGGGATCCTGTTTACCTCGGGGCAAAAAAAATAATAATAATAAAAACGCTGGGTCCCATCAACTTCATCCGTGAGCTTGGCCAGCGTCTCTCGTCCGTTTCTGGAGAGCCACGGGAGGTCACTTTTCGCTTTCAGCAGGGCCTACTACGGAGGGGGGAAGGAAGCAGACTGCTTCCAATTTGTGCCAGAGGGGAAGTTCCCCCTCTGGCACAGTCACTAATTTCTAATAATTAGTGACTATATAATAAAGTGACTAATTACTAATGATTCTTAAAGTATTGTATTGTGATGTATCAGTATTATGGGCCATGCAATATTTGCTGAGGTTACCGTACAGTGTCTATTCTAAGCAGTTTTATAGTGTATCATTATTACTTGTTTTTCTTTAGCAATTGGCCATTATGTTCTGCTATTTTTTGTTGATGAAAGATGCTAAAAGTATTTTAAAAATGGAAGAAAAAATATGGGACAAATGTTAAAATATTGGGCAATATAGGACACTGTTAAGCAGATATATGGGGATTTTAAAGATTGCATTTTGAATGCATATTTCTGGTGTAATGCAGCGGTAACAGGCTCAATCCCTGCTTGTTACAGTGTTATCTAGCCGACAATTATTTTTGCAGGAATATTTCAAGACCTGATAATCCCATTTTCACTGCACTACACTGCAATAATTGTAGCACTGAAATTTGTGCTATATTTATTACAGCTTGTCCCATAAAATTTGTACAGTGCGCTAGGAACCCTGCAGAAATTAATTCAACAGTTCAGTTGAACTAAAATGTCTTCCAGAGCCAGTTTTCTTGCTTCAACAAATGCGCTAAAACTCACCTACGGCAATGTAGAAATCCAAAAAATGTTCGGGGGAGGACCCCCGGACCCCCACTTCAAGTGGAGGTGAGGGGAGGGGGAATGTACAGGAAGGGGTAAAGGGAGAGGGGAGTGGATTGGGTGGGGAATGGGAGGTGTAGGCCTAGTGGAGGAAGGGGAGGGGAGATAGGGGAGGGTTTACAGTAAGGGGGATTGCTTCCAGCTTACAGGGGAATAGTAGGCCCTGTCTTCCAGCGCTTTTCCATCTGCATCCAGCGCTACAACGCCATCGCATTTCGTGGCACTTTCACTAATGTTGCGGAGGACGAGGCCTGATTTTTCAGACATTCATTTAGACTCCTGAGGGATTACATGTACCTCGGGGGAAAAATAATAAAAATAATAATTTTATTCGATGCCGCACTGGCATCATCATGCCAGTGCGGCATGATGATGCTTGAACGTTCCGGTGACGGTTCAGGCTACTGAGTTTTGGATAAGTTACAGACGCTTCATTTGGGTGCATTCAAGGTTGAGGAAGAGAGAATTGCAGTAATCAAGCTTTGAACGATCAATGAAAGTAGCAAGGTGGAGGCAGTTTTAAAGTCGAGCATGAGCTGGATGCAGCGGAAGTCACGAATATGCATGAAGCAGGAGCGCGAGAGGTTGGATATATGGTTAGAGGCGGAGACGTGAGGATCAAAAGTAGGCCATAATACTAAGACTATGACAAACGCTCGCCAGGGGGCGCAAGTTGGGCGCTACTCCACTTGCTGGGGTTTGCCACCCCTGTTGGAGCCTTCCGTAGACTCGTTGAAGGTACTCCCCTCCCAGGTGTTTGATGTTCGGGTCTGGCTCCGTTGGTATGGCCAGTTCAGGGGAGATGAAGAGGTTTGTTGGTATATGACGTGATGAGTTAGAATTTTCTAGCCCCCGATCGCTTCTATTAAGCGGCGGACGAATACTGAGAGATTCACTAGCGAGCAAGGTGTTATTTACTTCTCGCAGTATATTTGACAAGGTAGCTTGAGGAAAAGGCGCGACAAATATATGTTAGACGCAACTCTCATTAGGGTCACGATTGTTGTCTACGGACCTGGCTTCCAGGCGTTTGCACATTTCACTCTGTACATTAACTAAGCTTTGGAGTTGATCTCCCATAGACATTAAACTGGAGGCCAGTGTCTCCAGAATTACGTTCATTCGAGGGCTAGGGGTTAATCGATCACGTGACACTACACCAGTGGTTAAATTCAGCCGGATCCCGCCGGATCTGAGATCCGGCACCTCTGATTTGAGATCCGCCACCTGCATTGTGAGACCCACCACCCAAATTATGAGATCCGCCACCTAAGAAGGGAGACCCGTCACCTCAATAGGGGGATCCACCACCGAAGATCAGATTAGCATTCGTTAGCCTCACAGTGCGGTTCAATATTCACTAGCATCATAGTAAACTACTTGGGCCTATGTGTTACTTAAATCGCCCGCTGTTTTATAATCGCTGCCGAAGAGACAGTAACCCAAGGCTGAGGCAGCAGAAGTAGATGTGGGCCTACATCCGAGCGATAACACAGTAGGCCTAGTTTGCTTCACTCGTTTGCGGAATTTCGGAAGGCTGAGCTGGAATCGTTTGAAAATCTGGAATAGCACGTCATTTGATTAGTTGTAGTTATCGCGCATGTAGTCGCCAGATAATGTCGAAAAGAAAGTTGGTCAGCGTGCAACGAAAGCTATGGAACGTGGATGGATTGCTAAGAGTCGTCATGCTGCAAATACCAAAAATTAATATGCAAACTACTTTCAAATTGAGGAGCCCAGTAAGTAAAGCAGTCTGACTATAGCCTTAGATCATAACAGTCCCTTAAATTAAGCTATTAATCTAGCCACGGGTATGAAGTGTTAGCGACTTCATTTTCTTAGCCTTGGCATATGAGGACGGGTGGCCAGTCCTCTCCCTCGCCGTCTTGTCTTCCCACCGACAGTGGACTGTCGGTGTACTCATTATAGCTGAGTTGGCTAGGGGGCACAAGTGGAGCAGAAACCTCGAACCAAATTTCTGCCCTAGCGGGATAGATAGTGAGTGGTTAGCGTGCAACAGATTCATGCAAGTGCAAAGCACCGAAAACGTCCACAGCCACAGAAGCATGAAGGGCAGTATGGAAGTGTTTCTAAGTCAGCATATTGTGGCATAGACAGAATGACAGTAGGCCCCTATTGAAACTCCTGCTTAATTTTCAGCTTTTCACTGGGTTTACATCTGTTATGATCTAAGGCTCTAGTCAGACTGCTTTACTTACTGGGCTCTTCAATTTGAAAGTAGTCTGCATATTAATTTTTGGTATTTGTTCATTATGTGCTTTGTAAGTTATTGCATTGACATGTCGATCAAAGCGGCAAGCCTAGTTAAGTCTTCTGCAACATGTTATGTGAAGTAGGCCTAGGCCTAATATTATGTTTCAATCTTAATTGTTAATGTTTCTGCCTTCAATTATCGGTGATGTGTCGTGTTTCATGCACGTTGTAATTCAGGGACGTCATTTGGGGGCAGGCGGCATTTGCCCCCCGCCCCCGCCCGATTTTTGGAGAAAAAGAAAAATTATGTAAAAAAGAAAAGGAGGAAGAAGAAAGGGATAAACAAGAAAAAAGAGATTCATTTGCAGCATTGGCTTACAGTTTTGGACATGTATCCATACAAAGCATTTTAAAAGAAATACCAAAAAAGGTGAAAAAAAATATTCGCGCGTGAGCGCAGAAACAGTTTTTAACCTCTTTTTTTACCTCCCCCTGGAAAAAGCTGAAATGACGTACCTGTTGTAACTTAGGATTAGCCGTAGGTTTTTGGATTTGCAAATATTTAGAGACCCACCACCTCTGGACGAGCAATTTAACCACTGCACTACACTAATGTTCTCCGTGTCGTCATCACGTCGTCATCACTCCTTCTAGATATAAAACTGGACGTATCAAAAGGCATCTTGGTGTTAATCTCATCAATACCTTTTTAGCATCTATATATCTCTATGAAGCACGATTAAAATATAGCACTATTATTAGATCATCTGCTTAGGGGGGTTCATGTAACAGGTAATCGGGAACACTACACAAGACATGCAATTCCTCTAATCGGGTCATACTGCAACTATACACACGACCAGAGTGCGGAACCATAATTATCTAACTTCGTTAGTTAGACTTACAATTATTTAACGACAGACGTAAGACTTACTAAATTTGATAACTTTATCATTTGTATCCTTGTATCCCCTCATACATGACGGTTTATTTGGGAGGCACGTGCGACGTTTGGGGCAGAAATTACAGTAGGTCGCTAAACCCTTCGATTTCACAATAATTATCAGATTAACGCTTCTTTTACGACCTGATTATTGACTTTTCATTATCGGCCGGGCTGCACGTTGGTTCCTCTCACCGTTGCAAAGGGTGGGGGACGAATGTGGGAGGGTAGTTACGCGTGTCGTCGGTGAGGGCTGAATACGTCGAGATTGGGCAGCCGTGATGAATCGTTCAGGCGTCGCTCAAAGCAGGGCGAATGGAGTCGGGGGAAGGGGAGGAGGTGCGCGTCGTAGTCGTAGAGGGCGATAGCGTTCGGCTGAGAACGCTGGGCGTCGATAGGGGGCGTTGGCGGTCGGTTACTCGGCTCTTTATCAACATCTTCGGGTTGGCTGCTGCGTTGCTCGACTCACTTCCGGCAGGGTTGTTCGGTTCGACTACCGACTTCAGGGTTGTTCTTCCAGGATCTTCTGCATTTCCGGTCCAGAGTGACGAGTTTACCTCAAAAATGGGTTTTTATGCCCCATTTCCCACAGTTTAAGGTCCGGATGGCGGCTCTCGGCCAATCTCATCATCATCTTACTGCGACAAAGGCCTTGGAGGTTCTCGTCGGCCTTCCTTCCTTTCGTCGTTTACGCCCGGGCGCAGAGTTTGACAGGCAGAGTCGCGACAGGTCTTCTCTCTGGTCAGCAGCGACCATTTCGATCATCTCTCGAGGGTTCGGGTCCGGGGTCTCCTATTGGTCGGGAGCGGTCGCTAGTTGTCATTGGCGTTGGTTAATTAAAATGGCAGGTGTGATGCTTGACGGTGCATCAAAAGTTGCGTGGGATTGGTAACGCCCACTGACGGGTCAATTTGACGGACAGGTGCTTAATTTGGCCAGCCGCTTAGTTTACGCTAAATTTTATAATTTAAATTCTTTACCCAAAAATCTACCTTTTTAATCCTTAATTAGTGTGGATCTTCTAGATTCAGCACAAGACTGCGGACAGGGGAGTCGGAGGTGAAGGTAAGAGACGAAGAGTTAATCGATATGGACGGGTCAGACTGTCAGAGATTTTCTTGATTTTATCAGGTAGGCCTAGGCCTGAGATGATGAATTTTGATTTGAAGGATTAAGGCAGAGGAGGATGGATGACATCAATTGAGATTTGAAGTTAACCGCGTTTTGTAATTGTGTGATGGAGGTGGGAAAAGAGCTTGAGGAAAAGGATATTTAGTTTGGTGTCTGCGTAGAGATGGTGTTCAACAGATGAGGATTCCATGAGATTCTATGAGATCTCTTAATGGACACAGTACTTCAAGTAGGCCTACTTGAGAGAGTGGACATAGTACGGAACCTTGAGAGAGTGGGAGGGGTTGCGAGCAGTGACTGGAGACTTTAACAGAGAAAACAAGTATAGGACTGCAACCAGAGTAGAGCAGCACCAGAGACCCCAAAGCAAGAACATAGTCGATGAAGATTTATTTATTTATTACGAACATTTTTTAACGCGCAAAGTCAGACAGAAATGTAAACCTGAGGCGCGGTTAGTCATTCGCCAGATGAAGAGCATTTAGATATCTAGATTTTTGAAAGTCAGTGAGAAGTAATGTTTTGAGGGTGATTCGATGTCAGGCTGTTGAAGTGGGGCGAACACGCGTCTTCGCAAGTCCGTGGACGGAAGAACCTCTAATCCAGTGCATGGGGTGGTCTGATCCATGAGCATCAACATGATCTGCCGGGATTCGACTCCAGCGATTTTCTATCTCTTTATAGTTTAACCTCTACTTCAACTGTAACCGTTCACTCCTTCTGAACGAGGGTGGAGGTGCGCTGGCTCCCTGCTCAGACCTTACTCCGAGCGGATCCAAGTTACTCCGAGCAACATTAGGCACATCATTTGGCACAAAGAGTGTTAAAGGCGCAGCGACCGTAGGTAAAGCAATCATATGAGGTGAATGATCTGGGGTTCGATTACGACTTCCGGAACCAATAGAAGAAACTTCTTCTAATCTCACAAGGCGCTCTAGAAGTACAGTTTGGTTATCTCTCATTTCTTCTAGATTAAGAGCTAGGTTTGCCTGGCTACCTCTTATAGATCAGCAATATTGCTAGCTATATGTCAATTTGAGAGTATGCATGTGAGCTCTAACTGTGTACCTCTGGCTAAGTTTTCACTCATACCATCTAACTTATGACCTAAGGCACGTATATATACGTTGCCCAAAGGCTAAGTTTGACTGGCCTACCGCTGTGCTTTCTAGAAGTCGGACCATGGCAGAAGGAGGCCGAGACAGAGAAGAATACGGGCGAACGGCACCCTCCTGCCTATAGATATCACTATAGGACCAGCCTCTAAATCCAAAGATTGTAGAGAATTTATAATTAATTTAAGCAAATAAAGACAAACCAATGAGATGTACAGTAATGCAGTTTCTACAGAACTAGTCCCCGGCGCCGCCGCCATCTGCCGCCGCCGTTAAGCCCTCAAGTCGAAACCAGTCGCTAAGCTATCGACTGCTAGCGACTTCGTTCACTTGATATTTTGCTGGTTGTTTTAATCGCGGTTTCCGAGTTTCGATTTGGCAAAGACATCAGCAGCAGGACGAGCAACATTACATTACAATACAATATCTGTTAATTGAAAAAAACATGCTGACATGCAGCATCTTGGTACATTATAAGAGAGTTTTCTCTATTAGTAGAGTTCTTATAGAGAATACGGGGATACAGTCGTTGCCTTATTTTGGTAGAGTGAATTTATGCATTATATTGAAACGTCGGGGCCCGGTTCCGTCCCATACGTTGGCGATGAGGCCCGTCTTGTGCCAGGGACCAATGGTGTGGGCTTACCCTGTACTTCTCTATAATGCTCTTGAGCCTTTACTCTTAGGCGTTCGCTACGTCTAGGCAAATTGGGCGGATGCAAATCAGTCTTTGGCCTGAATCGGGGTTCGAATTCTAGTACCACAGGATGTCGGGAAAATTAATGTCCGTGACCTCTGAGCAAGAGGTGAAGGTTACCCCGGGTAACGCCTCTGAGTTCATGGGGACCTCATCGCTCCACTGCTTGTCACCTATATCGTCAGGGTCCAAAGCTATTTGCATCTCTGATCTGGATTCGAACTCAACCCCTGGGGTTCTATTTCCACTAGGCAGCTGAGATTCATCTATCTCACCACGACTTTCCGCCAGTAGTTGACTGAGCAACCCAGGCAATCTACGTGCTATTACTGGCCTAAGAACTGGGCTCTTCACTACTGCCTCTAACAATTGGTCAGAATCCATTTTATTATTATTATATTTAAGTGAACAAAACAATATCTTATTATTTAAATGCTTGTATTCTTACAACTTAAACAAAGGTATTATAATTACCATTATCTTCCTTATAATTAAACACAATGTCTTTCTACATGACTCTTATACCTCTACAGTGCTTAATTCTTATGCAATTGTCAACTGCAGTTCAACCTATCAAAGCCTCATCATTGTCAGCTGCTTCCTCACTATAGTTCTTAACACAAAAGGTACCAATTGATAAATATAGGCTACGACAATTGCGTGCTCCTAATCTTTGAGCAAAGTTACTACAAAGCAAACTAGGCCTCTTGCATGCCGATACAAGGTTAACTACTTAAATATGAAGTTACAGGAAAGTTCAAAGGTCACTACGCTAAACCTTTACTACGCAGTGTACCTTTCGCTAACTACACGTTCACTTCATTTCGAAGGAAATCAATATCAACGGGCACCCTAAGAGATACCTTTCCCTTCCTTACTAGGCCAGGCCTTCATACAAACCCTTGAACTCGACTTTTCCCCGATTTAAACCTCAAAAATATAGAGTTTAATCGCCAACAATTCCGAACGTGAAACATCGAAGACGGCCTCCGTCTTCCTCGACTTCAAGACTCCACCTACCAACTGTCAATCACTCGCTTACAACACAGTAGAGAGAAGGCAAGCTCCGCCCCTCAGGTAAGTTCATATAGCGCAATTACATGGAAAAACCGATTAAAAGAAATGCGAAATGCAGTTCGCTACAATATTATGAAGATGGTGTTGATGAGTATACGAAGAGGGGAAATAGGTATAGAGTGAGAATGAGAATTGTCGGGGGTTTGGGAGGTTAAACCCCCTAGTCTTTCTTAGGACTTCAAAGTTGTCTTCTTTGCACACCCCAGGGGTTGTTTCCAACACCCTCAGTTGTGCTGGTGTGATTTAGCATTATTTCATTCCTAATCTCAGAATAAGTGAAGAAATTTCCACGGTATATCATGTATTCATTTTTGAAATTTCTTAACAAAGGAATGGATTTTGATTCGAGTTTGACTTGCAAAACTACTAGCGTTGAAATCTGCTGCTTTCAAATTTCGCTGAGATCAGTTTAGAAAATACGAATAAAATATTCAACTGCACATGGATCAAAGGCTAAACACCCCAATCTTTTTCTACAATTCTCACACTGGTAATAAATGCCGGAGTTCACGATTCTCGTTCTCTGCTACTGCCAGAAAGAGTTACGCATCAGAAGTTTCGGCCAACAGGTTGGCCGTGAGATCGGGTACTGCTATAAATCCTCAGCTTCATTCGATTTATCAAACGCTCAGTTTCACGAATTCACGTTAATATTAATTTTTAGTCATCGATCTGTCCTCTGTCAGCATGCCCACATGGAGCGGAGCCCATACTCCCATACTGGACCCGAATAGAGCCCACATGGGTCCCATCTAATGCCCACGGAAATGATGGTACGGTCAGTACAGTATGCAGTAAAATGCATTATATTGTAGGTAATCAGGTATGTCCAGTACATAGCCTACCTATTAACCTGAGAAGTCGATAGCAAGTCGCTAAGTCAGTCGATAAGTCTAAGCGACTTAGTCAGTCGAAAAGCATGCGACTTAGTCGACTGAGTCGCTAAGTCAGTTGCTATAATTCATCAAGTCAGTCGCTAACTCCTTAGCGACTGACTCCGGGTACTATACAGAACTACACTAACAACTTCTAAACCTTATGTACAATAGTTACTAAGACATAGGCCTAGACAAGCAATCATAATCAATTTATATTAGAAACTGGTTATTTACCCTGATTTAGATCATGGGCGATTGGGTGGGACTGCATCAGATTCACAAGATTCCAGCACAGAATACGTATAAATCCACATAGGACAATATCCAGTAAAGTCTTCCAAAGCACAGCAACGAATGCTTTCAGACGCTATTGCCAATTTACGCCAAAATCAGCCTAACGTTATATCCACAGAAAGATCGAAAGCCTTGGCTCAAACTTTAGACCTTAACAACTGCTTAATTTCGCACAGTAAATTTCACGACGCAACAACGTTGAAGTTTCACACAATTTAGACGCAAGCTACGATTCTAGCAATATAAAACGTTAACTCCAGATTACAGTAGGCCTACAATTAACTTAATTTCTAAGCATCGTAGCGCAACCTCTCTCCACTGGCCAACCCTGAACTGCAAATGTATAGAGGAAAATGACGCCAAGCTTATGACTCATCATTTATGGTGGAAAAGTGCACCGAGTCACCGACAGCAGCAGCAGCAGCTCTGCTGTTCGCGCCACAAGGATGACTCATCAACCAGAGTGATTGACAGGGCAAGAATGGCGGGAAACTACGACTATGACAGCAGCAGCAGCAGCAGCCGTGTCAATATTCGCGCCCTCAGTATGACTCACCAGCTACTGATATCAGCAAGTCAGAAAAGGCGGGAAACTTAATACAAACGCGGTATAATATATTGCCATTAAAATAAATAATTTACATATAATTAAAACTCTGTCACGTTTTCCAAAAGGTTACACCATTGTCATTTGAATATCTGCACTTATTTCCTTTGAAAGTTCTTGGTTCTTATTGTACAATTGAATCTTGTTATCAGAAGCAAACTAGGTATATATTGTGCCTGTCTATTTATTTTAGTTTTTGAATTTTATTAAGTATTTACTGTGCATATGCCTATGTTTTGCAAAACTTTTGCATCTCTTGTTTACTTTTTTGATCAATCTAATGAGTTCTTGGTTAATGGTTACAGACAATTGGAGTTAGGTCACAAGAGCATCAGAGAAATGCCTTTGCATCTAACACTGCACAGGTTTTAGATGTACATTGTTTGAATCTCTGTTGTAATTTTGCCAGCTTTCTTAAATTGTTTGGTTACATCATGTATCATTATACATATGCCTCAGCAGTTAGAGGTTTTGCTATAGCTTTGTTCATATAAGACCTGGTCAATCTGAAAATATTTATATAATGTCAAATTAAAACTCATTTGAGTGAATGGAAGTTTCATTGCTGGATTATATTGGAACAAATGCAAAAGCTCTGATTTTTCAACCATTTCCAAAAGTAAGGTTATGTAATCGTGCCAGACAAACACCTCCGAGCATCATTTCTTTTCTTCATCTTATTCTACAAATTCAAGGAATGAATGTTCATTCATTGTGACCTCAAGTGACCTCAAGTCGAATGTTTTCGGGTTTGTTAATTCAACAGAGTTGACATGATAGCTGTTGCACCCAACAATCATGATTTTCCCTGCGAGTGTGGTTTGTGTGTATGTTGACATTAATACAGCATCTTTCAGGCATCTCACAAAATACTACTTTAAATGTGCCATTTATTTTATAATAGTGTCTATAGTTTGACCATAATCAAATGATCCTTCGAAACATGTGAAGTGACCATGCCAGCAAAGGTTTGCATATTTTATTATTATTATTATTATTATTATTATTATTATTATTATTATTATTATTATTATTATTATTATTATTATTATTATTATTATTATTATTATTATTATTATTATTATTATTATTATTATTATTATTACAGAGGTCTTATATAGCGCCCCTTCAAGGTTATCTACTTAGGAGCGCTCCCAGTCCAACCCCGGTCAAACAAGACAGTTTTAAGGCAAGAGTGGAACAGAGAAGAGCAATCAATCAATCAATATTTGTAACAAGGGGCTGAGACAATGCTGTCTGTGGTTGGTAGTTGACAAAGAGTTTAGACGGTTGAGAGCTGCACTATCAGCAGATTTTGATGCAAACATTGGTAATGAGACTTTCAAGTATTTTAACAATAAAACTTACAACATACCTCAGGCATGAGTACAGGTATTAGGAATCAGTGAACTGTGACTAAGAAAATGACTAAGCTAGTTAGGTTGTTTAAGTTGCATTGCCACTTTCTGGGAAAGTTGCACTATATACTACTAACATTTACTGCTGTGACAAGTTTTTATATTTTGGCATCTTTGAGTTTTAATTGAAGATTGTTTTGAGTAAATGTTCAGGTTTTACATGTGTTTCTTAACTGTTAACTTGCTCTGCTTTAAATTTCTCTTACTCAAACAAACATAACTGTGTCATTATAACTGTGGCTCTGTGCTGCATTCTGAGGCTGTGTGTGATAATGTCCATTTAAACCTTTAACGATGAGAGGGTTTAGTTTTCCATGCATTTTAGTACACATTCGTCGTTCAAAGTGTCCAGTATTCCTGCAATGGGCACCTGAAATACATGTTCTCCCACCTTTAAGAGTGGGGGGGACACGCCATACATTTGTCCACCCCAGATTTTGAAGAAACACCAAAAAAAACGAAGAAATGAATATGCGCGCGAGGATTTTTACTGTTTTTGAAGAGATGAGGTAAAAAAGAAATTTTTTAGGAGAGGTGTCCCCCGGAAATTTCCAGAAAGTAAGAATAAATTCTTAAAAAAAGGGTCGGAAATATTTTTGTAGAATTTCGGGAAAAAGTGGGGGTCATCAACTTTTTTCGGAGATGAAAGCGATATTTTTCGGAGATAAATTGGTAGAAAAAATGTTTTCTTGGGACAAGATTTTCAAAAAACGGTCATCGACGAGATCGTAGCCGACTTTGTCCCCACCTCTCAGACAAGATCGCCGCCACTGCCTGCATTGTGGAGAATAATACAGCATATAGGTGTATCAGTATCTTTTGGCTGCAGAGTTATCTTCCTTGTTTTAAACTGTTTTGTATACTTGTACCCACATTTGGCCAAAAGAAATTATCTGTTTTTTAGTGCTTATGCAACCAATGATAATGAGAAATGTGGATAGCACATGAGACAGATCTTAGTTGTATGGAAGGAATGATTTTCATATAATTAATATTATCGTGTCCAGGATTTCACTGATCCAGTAAATTTCCATTTTGGAAAAGATAAAAGAAAGCCTTTGTTACACCTTGGAATCCATAACTTGGAGAAGGACCTTGAAGATCTTAGTAAAAAGTCTGTGGATATGGTCAAAAGAAACTGCAGTCTCCATGCCTCTCCTAGAATGATTGAATTTGTGATTTCTTTGATGTTTTTTTTTGTATTTTGCTAAGATTTTTAATTGATGTGGCTGATGTCTCTAATTAACTTCCTGCTTCCTTTATTACACTGGCACTATAGTATGAAGTTAGTATTAAGTTCAGGGGCGTCTATCCCCCCTAAGTCATTAGAGCAACGTCGTTTTTCCCTCTTTTTCCCCCTCCCCGTTCCTTTCCCCCTAAAATGGTGGCACACACACGGACAGATCTCCCCCCCTATTTCTTGGATGGAGCATTTGCTCCAAGGTTTCTATGGTGTAGACGCCCCTGCAGTGCTCGAAATGGACCGGAACGCACCGGAACGCCGTTCCGGTTCGTCAGCATTCCGTTCCGGTTCGTCAAATGAATTATTGTGGAAAATACTATGAAATTAACGTGAATGCTCCCATATCTTTGACTAGCGTTCCGTTTCGTAAAATTTTCCATTTCGAGCACTGCGCCCCTGATTAAGTTCTTCCATAGTGGTCAGTTCGTTAAGAGTTGTTGTCAACGGTCGTGTTAAGTCTTGATTTTACACAAAGTCAGTGTAGTGTTTATGCTAATTTTCAAACCTTATTCAGGCCTTGACCTAAATACCTTTGAAAGTATTTTAGGAATTTGAAGCAAGTAGAATGATTGAAAAGAAATGCTATATAGTCTAGTTTAATATATTCTAATGACTTCTATAGCACCTTTAACATAAATTCCAAGACATCAGTCGATATGGTGCTCAAGCAACTTTGCAATCAAAAATCTCCCTCATGAATTCTGCAGATTCTTGGTTCCTCCATCATCACTGCCGCTTGCCAGATGCCGTGGAGGTCATGAGCAAAGAATCCATTAAAAAAAATTCCTTTACAGGTCACAAAGTATTACATTTAACCAGCTGATCTCTCTCTGTTCCATGCTTATCTCTCAAACAAATAGATATTGCACTCAATCAGTGGATGCTGTGACTATTGATGTGCCTGTGACTATTGATGTGCCTGTGACTATTGATGTGCCTGTGACTATTGATGTGCCTGTGACTATTGATGTGCCTGTGACTATTGATGTGCCTGTGACTATTGATGTGCCTGTGACTATTGATGTGCCTGTGACTATTGATGTGCCTGTGACTATTGATGTGCCTGTGACTATTGATGTGCCTGCACCTGAACAATGATGGGATCTTGTGCATTTCATTTGCTGGTTGCATTGGAATTCACTGCAAATTCATTGAATTCTGTCACTTCTTTGATGTCATTCAGGGCCAAACTTAAGACGCGTCTGTTTAAACGTGCATGGTCACTGTAGCCTGCTTCTGGTTTCCCTCATCTATGTGCTTTCCACTTGGCTTTTCCAATGGGTTGCGATTTTTGATTGCAAAGTTGCTTGAGCACCATATCGACTGATGTCTTGGACTTTATGATAATGGTGCTATAGAAGTCATTAGAATATATAAAACTAGACTATGTAGCATTTCTTTTCAATCATTCTACTTGCCTGAAATTCCTAAAATACTTTCAAAGGTATTTAGGTCAAGGCCCCAAGTTCTTGGCTGAAGAACTTGAGATGAGCAGTGACCGGGGGTTGAGAAAGACTGAGGATGATCGGGTGGAGCTTAAAAATTGCCTCCACCATTGCTACCTCCTTTGTCCACTCAAAGCTCAATCACTGCAATTCTCTCTTCCTCAACCTTGAATCCACCCAAATTAAGCATCAGCAACTTAGCCAAAACTCACGAGCCTGAGAAACCATAGATTTTTATCATATCACTCCCATCCTAAAATCACTCCATTGGCTACAAATCCCAGATCGAATCCGCTTCAAAGTCCTATCACTAACCTACAACTCCCCACAATATTCCAAACCAAGTATCTCCGCGAACTCTTCAGCATCCAGCTAACCCGCTCCACCCGATCATCATCGGTCTTTTCTCAATCCCTGAGTGCACCACAATCTCCCTCCTGAGTTCTGCAGATTCTCCGTTCCTCCATCATCTGCCTCAGGCTCCTCTCTCTATTACCTTTGGGCTTAAATTAAAGGTTCACCTTTTCAAGAATTCCTACCCTGACTCATCTGATCCTTTGCCTTCCAATTCTTCTCGCCCTAAATGACACCCAACCTAGCAGCTGCTCCCTCCTCTCTTGATCTGGAACCCCTATTAACCGGACTTGGCCTCCTTTTGACAAACCCTTCTGACTTGATGCAGCACTCATGAATAAACTGGTGCCCTGTGCTTGGCTTTCAAATGGCGCTTTAGAAATTTGGAGTTTACGATTACAATAATGCTGGCTGTATATTTATGAGGACCATGGCCTTGGTAATCATGCACTCCCTGCTCAAAAGAAAAATGTGCAATTGTTTGTAGCCTGAATGAGAGGTTCATCTCGTACATCCAATCCATAATCTTGAATTTGTCTTTCAGTCAGCTAGTTTAAACCCCTCAGTTAACATAACATGCTTCCACCCTTGGCTAATCACTTAGTCTACTGCACAACCTTCACGGACCTAAAAATACGAAAAAACACTTCCCACTAGAGCAGGGATGGCGAACCTATGGCACGCGTGCCCAAAGTGGCACGCTTTGAATTTTTTGGGGCACGCAGAATTCAGAGTGCCCCCTAAATTTCAAACTTAGAAGTACAAAATCCTTGTAGGAATCCACATTTTCTTGTTTGAAGGACGTTATTTTACAACATTCAAAAGCAATCTTTGAAATGCCGTCTTTAATTCACTTTTTGTTATGCCTTGTTAACTAAAACCTAGGGCCTATATGAGAAAACTAATTATATACTGTGCAATATTCTGAAGGGCACGCGAAGGCATTTTTTAAAGTGATTTAGCAGCATTTTGGCATGCACCTTAAAAAAGGTTCGCCACCCCTGCACTAGAGTGTATGAGATATGGAGAGAAAGAGAGCATTCTCGATGGAGCAGCAGGAACCTGGGCCATAAAGTCAGTGTTACTGTGAATATTGATATCATCATTCCTTGACTTGTAGGCTTCAATATAGTTTCCAGTCTATTTTGGGACCAGCATGCATTGGGTATCCTGCTTTCCTTCTATAATTTGTGCTTTTCATTAGAAACATAAACAGAAAAAAGTTGTCAACTACATGTATTTGTTAATTTTACACAGAAGCTTCACAATTACACCATATAAATATCTGTCTCCACAGCACATTTTGACATTAGTATAATAATTATAATTATATTCTTTATTATTTCAAACCGACAGACGCAGTAAGATTACATTGAAACACCAAAGTACAATCAATATCTTAATTAACACACGGTTTGGCAGCCATGCAAGGCGCCGCCCTAGAGGGGGGTTACGGGAGTCGATCCGCGTACCTTATGCTCTCCTGGCCATGAGTGTTCCCACTACTCTATCCCCCATAGTACATTTCTCAACTGCTACATTTGTATGAGATATTAATATGAATAAATCGCACACCATACTACACATCAAACTTCTTTTCAGGTCTCTTTTCCAGGCTCTAGCAGGTTTGCAGCTTACCCAATTTGCTATAAAAACAAAACTTACCCAGTGTTCTTGTGCTATAGAAGTGAATATCACCAAATCCAAATATTTAATGTAAAACCTTAATCTGAGAATTTGGAGCACAAACCTGTGGCTAGAAACAAAAATCCACCTGTTTTACACTTATATACCTGTGCTCCTGTTTAGAGCCGAGACCTGCATGCTCACAAGGGCCTTAAAGAAGAAGCTGGATGCCTTCCACCCACTACGGTGCTTGATGGTGCTATCATGTGAATTCCATATTGTGTGCACACCACCACTGTAGAAATATGCAGGTGCACGATACAGACACCAGTCTCACAGATGACTGAAACAAGCATGTTGCGATATCGAGACCATGCTACAATGCTCAGAGCATTGACTTCAAGTCCTCTGAGATGCTGGAAGAGATCAGTTGAAAGGCCAAGGTACACATGAACCCAGATAGTGGAGATGGATCTTCACCCACTCTTCAAGAGAAACGCATCAGAGGCACTCTCAACCTAATAAAAACCAGGATCAAACAAAATGCTTTTCAAGCACTTACGGAATGGAGGTAAAGAAAGACCAAAAAGCTTATGTCGTAAGATGCTAGGTAACCTACTGCAGAAACTGGACCAACAGGAGCAAAGCTTCTGTGCTGTACTGTAGATATTCTGGTTAAGGGAACAACCATGTCACCCTGCACAGCAGAGCATAGAAATCCAAGTTTTGGATACAAATGATCAAATTCATTTCTAACGAAGGCCATAATGAGAAATCATTAAGAATACTCTGGCATAATTAAATAATCTTAACAGTTTAATTGTATTGTATCTAGAAATTTATAAAGCGCCTCTTGCAGAGGCGCTTTATAACTATTCAGAGGTGCTCTCAGCACAGAAGCCCCGGGGAAACAGAAATGCCTTTAGGGAACGAGACACCGATGAGGAAAAGCCAGTCATTAGTTTGGCCCTGAGCACAGGGGAAAGGTCATTCAAGATCGTGGGACCCACTACAGCAAAACGCCAGGTGCTGGGCCAAGGCAGTTTTAGCCCTGGGAACCATGGGCGGCGATCCCGGGGGGGTCGAGGGGGACAAGACCCCCCACCTTTAACAGTGGGGAGGACACGCCATACATCGGACCCCCAAATTTGGAAGAAACACCAAAAAAAGGTCATCACATTTTTTCGTACTTGGGTTATAAAATTTTTCGCGCATGAGTGCGAAGAAATTTTTCGGCCTCTTTTTTGACCAGATCAGTTCAAAACTCTTTTTTGACCAGATCAGTTCCCAAATGTCCCCCCCCCACCTCTCAAACAAGATCGCCGCCACTGCTGGGAACAAAAAGATCAAGCCAATTTACAGAGCGCAATGAGCGAGAAGAAGATGCAGATAGTGGTTTCAGAGATAGTTCAAGAGATATTTCAGGGCAGTAGGCTGCTGAGATTTAGAGACAAGGAAGAGGATCTTATCTCGGATGCACACAGCAATAGAGGAGCCAGTGAAGGACATCAAGCATGTAAGTAGAGATATGGGCAAAGCGGGGGAGTCGAGCGATGAGCCTAGCAGAAGCATTTAGAACAGATTGAAGGGGGGAAAGACGCTGCTTGGGGAGACCCATGAGGAGCGAGTTGCAGTAGTCCAAGCATGAGCAAATGTGTGAACTATAGTGGTAAAGACAGAAGGTGAGAACACCCAAATAGTTGCGTCTGATGGCCCTGAGACCCCTCAGTTGAAAGAAGCAAGAGCGAGTCATGTTGGAAATATGCTCTGTGAATGTGAGGGAGGAGTCAAGTGTGACACCCAAGTCGCGGACGGTGGAAGAGCAGGTGTAAGCAGGAAATTTCTCAGTCAGCAATGGAAAGTTGAGTTTAGCAAGCTGCTGTCTAGTCCCAAACCAGATCAATTGAGTCTTACCAGTGTTTAGACAGAGACGGTTAGTCGACATCCAGTTGTGAAGGTCAGAGACAAGATGGTCAATGGAGCAAACAAGGGAGAGTTGATCAGTTGACGGACCATGTACAAAAGCCTGGTGAGAATGTATTAAAATGCATGAAAAACTAATCCCCCTCATTGTTAAATGGTTAAATACAGATACAGTACCACATTTCTAATGTGCCACTTACATATAGAGTGACTGGATTAAAAATGCTGTAAACCAAGTCCCACAAAATAACCATTATAGAAGCAAGTACAAGTAAAAATGCTTTCAACCATCTAAGTCAGTTCTGTTCTATCAACACTTGTCTGCAAAAAAGCTAGAGCATTAGTGGCTTAGAATTTCAATATTATCAATATGTACAATATTTCAACAGTTGGAATGCACATGAAGTTCTGCAATGACATTGCAGAATTTAAAATGCAATTTAAGAGGAATTTCGTCTAGTAAGCTAAAGAACACCCACAAAAGCAGCACCAAATAGTTGCGTCATGTGGGTGAATTGTTGGCTACTTTTACAAGGTCTTTAGCGAACACTGTGTGCTCAACTTATGGTGCTCTTTGCTGAATCATTTGTCCTTGTTGCTGCTGCTGTTGCTGATTCTGTTGTACCTGTTCGTGCTGGATCTGTTGTCCCTGGTGTTGTTGCATTTGATTTACTTGATTCTGCTGAGCTTTCTGCTGATCAAGTTGCTGTTGTCTCTGCTGTTGTTCTCTGGCCTGTTGGTCTCTGGCTTGTTGTTCTCTGGCTTGTTGCTCTCTGGCTTGTTGTTCTCTGGCTTGTTGTTCTCTGGCTTGTTGGTCTCTGGCTTGTTGGTCTCTTGCTTGTTGGTTTCTAGCTTGTTGTTCTCTAGCTTGTTGGTCTCTTGCTTGTTGGTCTTTTGCTTGTTGGTCTCTTGCTTGTTGGTCTCTTGCTTGTTGCTCCCTGGCTTGTTGGTCTCTTGCTTGTTGTTCTTTGGCTTGTTGGTCTTTTGCTTGTTGGTCTTTTGCTTGTTGGTCTCTGGCTTGTTGTTCTTTGGCCTGTTGGTCTCTTGCTTGTTGTTCTTTGGATTGTTGGTCTTTTGCTTGTTGGTCTTTTGCTTGTTGGTCTCTTGCTTGTTGGTCTCTTGCTTGTTGTTCTTTGGTTTGTTGGTCTCTTGCTTGTTGTTCTTTGGCTTGTTGGTCTTTTGCTTGTTGGTCTTTTGCTTGTTGGTCTCTTGCTTGTTGCTCCCTGGCTTGTTGGTCTCTTGCTTGTTGTTCTTTGGTTTGTTGGTCTCTTGCCTGTTGTTCTTTGGCTTGTTGGTCTTTTGCTTGTTGTTCTCTGGCTTGTTGGTCTCTTGCTTGTTGGTCTCTTGCTTGTTGGTCTTTTGCTTGTTGGTCTCTTGCTTGTTGGTCTTTTGCTTGTTGGTCTCTTGCTTGTTGGTCTTTTGCTTGTTGGTCTCTGGCTTGTTGTTCTGTGGCTTGTTGGTCTCTTGCTTGTTGGTCTCTGGCTTGTTGCTCTCTTGCTAATCTTTCGTTTTCTTGAAGCTTCCCTTCTTCAAGTGCTCTCTGCTGGGCCTCAGTAGGTGCCAACTGCAAGCAAAATGACAAGCTTTAGTTATAAATAATCAAACTTGGAAATAAATTAACAACAACCCAAACAGCCATGTTCTTTGGGCTCAGAGTGGGCCCATGATGTGCCAATGGTAAACAACTTTTGGCTTGCAATGGGTACAATGTCATCCTGATGAATCTGGTGGTCAGGATAATGCTTTAATCACAGAACTAGGACCAATCCTAACTTGTGTAAATGGTGACAAAAAGGAAATGAATCATCTTTTACAGCACATTGTAAGTACCAAGGTTAGATTACCTTGATACTTACTGTGGTTGAAATATAAGGAACAACTTCCCCCAATTTTCTTTTCTGCTGTTTCTTGTCCAAGGCTGTAGCAGTGCTATAGATAAATTTGGTTAAAGTTACAGTATAATAGCATCTTATGCCTACACCTGTATATTAATAAGAGCAAAGCGAGATGTCCATTATTTTGTGCTATTATTACATGTTGACGGATGAAATGTTTAATAGTTTTATGTGATTAACAGTTGATCTTTTTCATATGATTTTGTACTTACTATCTCGAGAGATGTGTTTTAGGAGATGCATTTACACTTTACAATGTCTAGAATTTTACATATTGAATTCTAAAAATGATATCGATATGATAATGTGACATGTTCACCCTCAAAATGTTGAAGATTGTGAGATAGACCAGCAGAGGACTTCATTCAGTTCTTCACTTACACATCTGCATCCATAAGAGCAAGTACAGCAGACTACCTGGTACGTCAGCAGTTACAATGCCACCATTAACAGAGAATATCCATGTTTGCATTGCAGACAAAGCGCATCGGACCATCATGAAGTCATCTGACCATCATGAAGTGACCAACTAAATCAGGGATGGCCAGCCCACGGGCCAAATGCGGCCCATGAGCTGCTGATTGGCAGCCCGCAAGACCACTTCTAAAATTAATGGTTTTTGTTTTATATGACCACTTCTTAAAATTGGCAAACAAGCCCAGTTTTCACACTGGCTATAGTCTTGTCTCATATTACCAGACCTCCAACTCTTGTATTTGATGGTACGTTCCAACTAGTCATGGCACAACTTGCCCACAAACATATGGCACAAACCTCTGCTACTATAAGGAGACAATGTAAATGCTTGTTTACTACCTTGTTTTTGCCGTCTTTCATCACTGATAATGGTTTCCATATGTCTTTCATCCTTACCGCTTGATGGAAGTTTACTATTTTACATTTTGATATTATAAACAGTGGTAGATGAAGTTAAAACATACAATGAATTATTACTGTAAATTTTGCTGTTGTTCATACAGTTCATAGATATCTATGGACAGAGATGAACAAAGCCACAGCAATGATATATATAATATATCTGCATTGAAATGTAGAGGTGCGAGCCGTGCGAGCATTAATTGAGCACAGGGGGCTTTAAAATCCCATCAGGAAATGATGGTAGATGGTGAGGCCGGTTTTTTGGGCTTTTTGTGGATAATTTCCCCCTAAGTTCCAGGCCATTTTTTACCTTTAGTGTTCAAAGCATTACAAGGAGGAGAACAAAGAAAAGTGTTCATAGCATTTTGTGAGACAAGGTGACTCGCTTACCTGTTCTTTAACTTGCTCTGGGTCAACTGCTAATTCGGACCACAAGAACTTGTCATCCTGTAAAAGGTTAGCCAGTTGTTGGTTCAACGTCTTGTGGAACTCTTTGAGCATCGCTCTTGTGGCTGATAGCATCTTCAGCTTCTGGTTGGCCTTGCGCTTCTTTTCCATATCTTTGATCATCACTTCCATCGATTCCAGGTCCTTTGTTGGATATGGTGCTATACCATAAGTATAACCAAATATTTAGGTATGGCCTCTTATCAACTGGGCATCATTTATTCACAGACGGAGTTGCTGTTCATAATGAATTTTAATACCTTTTAGCCAATGTTTTTTCTCACTGTTCCTAAGAAACAGTGTAATGTACGCAGATACTTACTATGGCGCTTTTTTAGCACCTCACAAAAGTGCTGCCCGCACCATCTATGTGATGTTAAAATGTCAATAAGAACAGAAAGCAAGTATAAGAGAAGCAAAACAATGCAGAGAAACTAGAAGAGCCCAGGCATATATACGTGGAGTCCCACCAATGGATGCATGGCCATAGTTGACAGATGGCATCAAGTTCTGAGTCTCTGGACCAAGCTGCATCGATGGTGTGGAGAGTTAATGGGTGGTAGCATTCGAAGCACACATTACCAGTCTTGTTTTCAAGACCTTAAACCTCAAGACCAAGACCAAGGCCAAGACTTTGAACCTCAAGACCAAGACCGAGACCCAAAATTACATTCAGGTCAAGACTTCTATTCCTTACTATAAAATTGTCAAGTCAGAATACTTGCTATTTTAATGAAATCGTCAGTCTTTTATTTTATTCAAGCAAATTATCTTTAAGTGCAGACTACAGAGAATTCCAAATTCGTATTTACAAAATTCCTTCATGAAAAATGTTATTCCAGATGCCTTTTGTATTTAATAAAAACCAATTGTTTCAGAATTTTCTGACCAAGATGTGTGCCTTGTGAGGGCTCATAAAAATTCCGCCATGTGAAAAAATACTTTCTACAGGTACTGATTTCGATGGCACACACAGTAGCTTTTCAAGCACTGGATGTAACTGTACAAATTGTGAGTCTTGAAATCCTCCCATGGTTTATCAGAGTGTCTGGCTCCAGAAACAAGTCTCATCAGGGCTTCCAGATACAGCATAACTTAGTTGCTGCTGCCGATGAGTTTTCTGATCAACAAGACTTCTATCCGTCCGTAGCTATTTGTCGTATGACGCAAACAGGCTTGATAATTTTAAATTCTTGAGTTTTGTTAAATGACTGTTCATATTGACTTGTGAGACCAAGACCAAGACTTTGAACCTCAAGATCAAGACCAAGACCAAGACTTTGAACCTCAAGACCAAGACCAAGGCCAAGACTTTTGGTCTCAAGACCAAGACTTTTAAAAACGAACTCGAGTGCACCTGAGACCAAGACCTTGGTCTCGAGGACAACAAGACTGTACACCTCCATCCAGCAGTTTCTCATTATGGATGATGACACATCTGGCTATCCCTTGAACCACTGCATGCTCATAAAACAGGCATTCATCACTTGCTGCTCGGTAGATCGATGCATCACGAGTGACTAACAGTTGATGTTACACCCGCTGAGGTGCAGATGGCGTATACTGTCCTTAGATCCCAGACTCGACCATACATTGAAAAGACATCCCTTCTCATACAGTCACATAGCCAAGGACATTTGCAAGATGACACACTGAAGAAAATACGATAAAACTTACAAAATCCACACCAGAAATGAAGAATAAGTCCAGTACATGCAAACTTAACAACAGAAAACTCCAATATGTTAGAAATCACTGAGCAACTTCTGCATTTAGACCAAATAATCTGCTGAAATTATTCAGAAAACAAACAACAATCGACATGGTAGGTGACATGTGCAAGAACTTAAAATGAGAACTTAAATCATTTTTAAAACTGTAATTAGAAGTATAACTGAAATTTTTTAAGAACTGTAATTGAATTAGAAGTGAAATTAAGTACATCTGAACTGAAACAGAAGTACAACCAGGTTGTAGACAACGAGTTGTTAATCCCAGTCAATGTTTAGTGCCTGGCATGTCCAGCCATATATAGTGTCTATGGGATACAGCCTCAGTCAATTTGAAGACATTGATTTCTGCATTTTTGCTACAACAGCAGAGAAGACATAACAGAGGGATGGCACATATACAGTAAAGTTGGATATGGTCAGAATCTTGGTGGACCAAACAAACAATGCAGTGAAGAGTTTAGTTAGATTGGTCATGTATAACATGTGCCACAGGGGTGAGTGCCAAGCCCTGTGGGGCATCGAATGCACTAGTTTGCAGTCCAAGCCTGAGGTTACCATTGTTGTCTGCCCATCCAAAAAGTAACGAAGCCAGTCCACCGGTCATCCACCAATGACACAAGAAGTTTCAACATGCCTGCTGTAATTAAAATATCAGGATTGACCATGTCAAATGCTACACTAACACCAAGGTGAACAAGCAGCATGAAATGCCCAGAATCCATGGCATCTCAGGTGTCAGAGACAAGTCTTAGCAAGACCATCTCTGTAGATTATTCTTTTCTGAAGCCAGACAATAGTTTGGCATGAGGTTACTTGTATCTAATATGTTAGAAATGATCTGCTGAGCAACCATTTTCTCAATAACCTTTAACAGAAACATGAGGTTCAAGATATGCCAGTAATTGTGATATTGCCTGGATCCTGTCTTGGCTTCTTCAGCAAAGGTACAACAATTGCATGTTTCTGACCTGCTGGAGGGAATCCTTTGGTCAGTGACAAATTATATAGCTGCACTAGGAAAAGGCTGCAGCTCACCGACAAACTCATGGACGAGGAACATCGGAATTGGGTCAAGTGCAAAATCTTTTTGGCCAAGAAAATAGAAAGAGTTACTTCAGTTCATCACCATTCACCACTTTGAACTGATGTGTTGAATATGTTGGTGGCGACGAGCTCTCTGTCTCTGCATGAACTTTTAAGACCTTCAAAGTCATATGGTGTATGTAATCATCTGTAGTAAAATATAGGCACAAAGTGTAAAAAAATAGCTTATTCAGTGACCAGTAATAAATAACTCCATTGTAAATTGTACAAAACTAAAACGAAAAACATTTTTGCATACTCACGGAGTTGCAAAAATGAGCAAACGTCATTGATAACTTCACTTGGATTGCTGACATAATCTTCATAGCGAATAACCTTGATCTGGTCTTTTCCAAGAACATTTATCCAGTCTTGGATGAATGGATAGTACATCCCAATGCGCAGCCTAACCTAGATTTATATATGAGACAACACAAAATGAATATTACAACAAAATACTAAGTAATGCTTAATGTGCACATCTGAGCTGCAGGCATTGTCAAATTTCAGGTGTAATAGTTTAACAATTACAGTTATTATCTTTAAGGTCAAAGAATCAATGTAGCAATCACAATTATGATATTTAAGACAAATTGTACACCAAGTATATGAAAGAAAAACTGCTGCAAAACAGCAAAGCTGAGGCATCTCATAAAACACTATGACAATCCATTATGCCACTAAATACATGTATGTATATATCTGGCTATTTATATATCACACGGTCTCAAACACTATATACCAATTCACATTTATATGTACAAATATACATACTGGAAGACGTTTATTCAAAAACGAATCATAAACACACGATCGAATGTTTCGTTTCTGTTCACAGGAAGTCATTGAGTTGAGCGCTTGTCCTGTCTTTGAGTGGAAGTCGGAGGCAGACGGATTCTCGGTCTGTGATATGTAACCCAGGAAAAGCCTATGGAAATTGAACGCAGCAGACCAAACAGTTAATCAAAAGATGCCATAAGACCAAAGATCTGGACATTGCAGAATCTGTTTTATTTTTCTGCTTATGAACTGCTAGCTTTGTTGGTTGGACAGTGAAATTTCAATTGATAATTTTAATTACAAATTTATATGGTGCCTCATCAGGAGAAACAAGCACTGTGCTAGTCTAAAAAGTTTATTAATCCCTCAAATTCTCCGGGAGAAACCGTATGAACTCCGACCGTTGTAGACGTGAATAATAGAGATCTGCTTGCCAAAGAGCATCTGCTTGAAGTCTGCTTGACAGGGATAGCTGCTGATATAGATAGCTGTAGGGCCGCCTGCTGAGCTAGGCTGAGGAACTGTGAAGCCCATGAGTCAAAAGTTGTGTAATACGACTTGTCCAGCGACCTGTGTGAAGTCCCTGCACAGACTGGTGTAAACAGATACATTATCGCTTTGCATTGATAGCTCAACCTGGGATTTTAATACACTGGTTGGGCTCTGAATGCATGCAAATGCCCATCACTGGTCACTTTTTAGATATCTGAGCAATGCATACCTACTGCCTTCACACTATGCAGAATGCTTTTGCTAGTATCACACCACCATATCACTCCTGTCCTCAAATCACTTGCCTGGCTTAAAATATCTAATGAATAGAATATGTAGTCCTATCACTTACCTAAAACACACTCTAATCCTCCCAGCCCTACTATCTTCATGAGTTATTCACAGTTAAACCACTCTGCCATATGACTTTTTGCATAAGCATCGATCTATATAGATCTGTTTCAATGCTTCTGAATGAGACGGTGCCTTAAATTTAGTCGCTTTGCCTTAGAAAGCTTTTTTAATTATGATTATAATATCCATCGGTTGATGCCTTATGCATTAGACACTAGCACTATAAAAGTTACTAATTATGATATCAGTATTGAGAGTTATGGTCCTGTGACTGAAGGATAGGGTCTTATGGTCCTGTGTTTGAAGGGTAGGGTCTATTTTGGCTGAACTGCTAACAAGGAACAACAGCCAACCAACTGAACAACCTACCCTTATGAGTTAAACTGCTTTTTAAGTGATGTAATGTGTTCTCTGCTTGTCTGTGGCTATATTGGTCACGCTTAGCCTAATTCTGCTACTTGGCAGTTTCTTTATCTTGCACAAAATTTGTTGATACTTCATAGGCCTATTCGTTCAGGCAGAAGTCTGAGCATGATAAGCTAGTTTGCTAATACTAATTGTCATTGTAATCTGCAATTACAATAAAAATCACAACTAGTGAGGTGGTGGTGCTTTTTTTTCTCAATTTTGGCATAGTTTTCTATGTTCTTGGATGGTATTTTGTTGATCTATACCTTGCACCTTTTGAACCTGTCTGCTATTATATGGTGACAGGTTCTGAGCTGGAATATTGAGTCTCAAATCTACAGACATGTAAGGTATCAGGAACCGGGAAAATCTTCGATTCTGTGAATTCTATGCAGTGTTTTGCTTGCAAGTTCATTAAATTCATATAGCAAGTAACGACTGTATGACCCATATTCAGAGTGCCTGGTCTCAGTTGTTATGAGGATGAAAGAGCACATGATAACCCTCACTGACTGATCATTCCACATTTATACTGTGTTCAGACTTTAAACAGACCTCTCTGTTGGGTTACGAAGAACCATAACAATCTTTGCACTTGGTGTAAGTCTCTTGATGATGTCAGGAACTGTCGTCTTAGGCTCTGGCTCTCCTAAGTTGCCGAGGATATTTCGCCATCGATCGACTGACCACAGATATGAACTAGTACCATCACCTGGATTTGAAAAATACAAGCAACCAGCATTTGATGTCTTTAAGATAATTACAAAAGCTTTCAGATTAGATTGGATCAGAGAAACTGGACAGAAGAAAAACCTTGAACTGCAGAACAAAAATTAAAAGCATTTGAGGGCAGTCTGCTGAAACTTTCAAGCCCTTGTGCACCTCAACTGATTCTTTCAAATAGATTGTGATTTTGGAATATGGTTTTCTTAGAATTTATCAATTGATGCTTTTTATATTAAGTTACAGTGCTTCTAAAATTTCCATTATATATTTTAAATATGTTTTCTGAAACGCTTGTTTGCGAGTTCATTAAATTCATAAAGCAAATTCATATGACTCTTGTTTGAGTCATGGTCACTCACCTGTGACCTGCCTGTGCTCCAAGATCATCCTTCCATCCTTCAAAACACTCGATGTGTTGCTTCTGATTTTCTCGCTTGCAGCATCGAATACGTCCAGGTAGTCTTTGAGTGAAGCAACACCCTCTAAATGAAAGCCCATCTCATTTTAAGTTGACAAATCAGAGTAGAAGAAAAAACCAAAATAACTGGTAACAAAGTCAGACGCTGAAGCAAGTCCAGTTCATTAACAGATGATCTAATTAGGATGTACATTGTACAATTGTACATACGCATGTAGGCCTACAATGTATTTGAGCATTTAAATAGGACCCTCATAGGCTCTGCTCATAAGCACTGAAAAGATGAATCTATCTACACTATCCCAGTCTGTCCACTGCTTCATTCACTAAAGTAATGCTGTCCTGGCCGAGACTATGTAGAATTAAAATGAGAAAAGTATGCTTTTGATTTAAGTAATTAAACAATGCAGCAGATTACATGACTATGTCATGGACTCTAATACTGGTACCTCATAACACCTGCTATTTATTCTCTACACTGGCTTACTGTGTCTGATAGCATACACTACAAGCTGGCACTACTCATGTATGAAGCATGTGCAAATCATCTGCCATCTCACCTATCATGTCTGGTTATACCCTGTAGCTCTGTTAAAGGACAATCTTTCTTATGACAAGCATCTTCTGGATTACTTTTGGTACATCTCTTGTCTATGGCTGGCATATTCACACTTGCTATGCAGTTCCACCATTTGAAACTCTACAGCTCTATGTTCATGACTCTCTTACTGAGTCTATCTTAAACTCAAACCTGAAAACTCTCCCCTTCCAGTCTGTTTACGGTTAATGTTTTCTGATGCCTGGCTTCAAGCTGAACTTTGCAAGGGGCATCATCAATTTAGGTTGTATTGTATTGTGTATATGCAAACCTAAGTAGGGCCTACAGATATGAC
Organism: Allolobophora icterica; assembly: GCA_963556255.1. Lineage (NCBI taxonomy): Eukaryota > Metazoa > Annelida > Clitellata > Crassiclitellata > Lumbricidae > Allolobophora > Allolobophora icterica. The sequence continues at coordinate 29,682,067 of OY744602.1, forward strand.
CTACGATTTAAACTTGTCACCAATATCATCAACATCATCATCATCATCATCATCATCATCATCATCATCATCATCATCATCATCATCATCATCATCATCATCATCATCATCATCATCATCATCATCATCATCATCATCATCATCATCATCATCATCATCATCATCATCATCATCATCATCATCATCATCATCATCATCATCATCATCATCATCATTGTCAGCATCATTGTCCTCATCATTGTTCCTCATCATCATCCTCATCAAGTGTGCATCAGTGGCTTATTAACAGTGTGCTAGGTCGGGGGCGCCCGCAGCATGATGCACTGGACACACGTGCGTCCACTCACCAAATCATATCCATACAAGGAACAGGCATCGCAACGATATTTTTGTTAAACGGCAATACGGTATGGTCAAGCATTATATGTTATCTAAATTGAATTTTGTCTGTTACGCTTGTCACTTATTCACTACTCTATCTATGGCAGCCATTTCAATTTTCATACTTATATCTCTATGGCAGCAAAGCGGGCAAGCATTATTAACAGTCATGTAACGACTTTCTTTCAACGTTCATGACTATACAGGAGAATATATAATTATTATAATATATATATATATATATATATATATATATATATATATATATATAGAGAGAGAGAGAGAGACAGACAGACAGACAGACAGACAGACAGACAGACAGAGAGACAGAGAGACAGAGACAGAGAGACAGAGAGAGAGACAGAGAGAGAGACAGAGAGAGAGAGAGAGAATAAGGGAGAGAGAGAGAGAGAGAGAGAGAGAGAGAGAGAGAGAGAGAGAGAGAGAGAGAGAGAGAGAGAGAGAGAGAGAGAGGAATGGAAACTTGAGCAAATATCCTGTATAGTCATGAACGTTGAAATAAAGTCGTTACATGACTGTTAATAATGACTTACCAGTACTATATACTCCTTGCCGATTTCCTACCACCAGAGGTTTGGCTAATAAAATGTGCCACATGACATTTAAGAGCAATTACCAGTTCTGTGATTATATTGCTCCATAGTCTAACCAGCAGAAATCCAACCCTTTATACACACAAAATTAATGGTCGGGATTTAAGTAATTAAATAAGCTTCAGAGGGAATTCCTTGTGAAGAAATTTGCAATTTCAACAGGAGCAAATGATTTGAATTGGCAGGAAGGTGAAAGGTAAAAACATGAAAATGCTGACATACGAAACCGTATTATAGAAATTAATGTGACACAAAGTTTAATATATGCTCTCAGTCAGAGGCGTAGTGACCGCCCTCCGTACCCTCCAACCGGAGGGGCCCCGCAAGGAAGGGGGCCCTAAAAGTGGCAAAACAGCCTTGAGTAGATATATCTGAATCTTTGCATTTGCATCACAATTCTTCTCACCACATCAGTCACTGTCGCCAGTGCTGAAAGGAGCTTCAGCAGAATGAAACTGATCAAGAATATCCTGCGCTCAACCATGACAGATGACAGGCTTTCTGCGCTTGCAGTTATCTCAATCGAACACAAGATTGCCAGATCTCTGGATTATGACGCATTGATTAACCAATTTGCGGAGAACAAGGCTCGAAAGAAGCACTTTGCGTAAATACGGAAATGGAATACATGTACAGTGTAGGGTGTAGGCCTATGTATACATAATATGAACCATGTATATTGTATAGGCCTATTACCGCATTCCAGTTTCCGCATTGTAGGGGTCCCGGACGTATGTTCGGAGGGGCCACGTTCTTTGTTGCTACGGCTCTGCTCTCAGTTAATTTAAGAATCAGTTTAAAATTTTTCATTTTGGGCGTGAATTGCTTAATACTGCTACCTTTTGAAGCTCCTCTACTAATTAATTATTGATTACTAATTGTGCTTTACAAAGTCTTTTCCCGTTTGCCAGCAGTGTTGATTGTGGCAGGTTAAAATTGAAGATTACCATGTTCATATAGAAAAATTTCCAATTTGCTGACTATTTGGTTCAAATAAGACTATACTTAAACTCTGTGAAATTGCCTTATATTCAGATTCAGTTCTTTTTTTGCTGCCACATTTCCATGTGAACACAGGAGTACACGTTAACTTGCAATATGCAACATGCAACTTGTTAAAGAAATTCCTGAAACTTTCTTTAACCTATTCTTCACCAAGACTATGTAGAATTAAAATGAGAAAAGTATGCTTTTGATTACACATCAGCCCAATTGCAGGACAATGCAGGTGCACTTGTTTTATTCACTTTCGTCTAGTACTTTCAATGTAAATTATAGCTTGCCTTGTGACCCACACTAGTAGTGCACACAAAGATACTTCACATAAAAGTCACATAAAATAGAGACATTAGTTTATGCTAATGTTAGACCTTACTGACTTATATCATTGCTTTACAACATTACTCTTCTAAGAGTGCAGTATACATTATTACTGACTGTTAACAAATGCAGTTTTTCTGTTCAGACAAGCTCAAATGCAAGTATTTCGGTCTTGGCATGTACTGGTACTGAAAGAGCGTTGATACACAGTATGGTTGTTAAACCTAAGCCAGCAAGTCAGCATGGTAACTTCAAAGCAGTGTGTTGGAATATTTCAACCAGCTTTGTTTTTCGGATGGACAGATAGTAGAGGAAGAGAGATTGTCCTCTGGATTGTGTCTCAAGGCACAGCAAGCTTTGGGTGACAGTGGCCATTTTGGTGCAGCAACTTCCTCAGCTCAAAGCATGATGTTACATACACTAATGAAAAGAAATGCAAATACTCAGTGCTTTTTTTCTAGAAAAAAAGGTTCCGGAACGCAACAATTATGGTCGGGTTAAAATCACGAGAAAAGCGGGATTGGGGGTTGGTAGGGGTCTCAATAAACACTGAAAACAGTTCAAAAACACTTAATTTAAATTAAAATAACTAAATTATTGTTTTTATTATTAAAATAAATAAATTATTTTTAGCAGCTGAAAAAAGGTGCCGGAACGCCATTCCGGCTGAAAAAAAGCACTGCAAATACTAGATATATGACGTACAAGGAGGAAGATACCATTGAGCAGGCTCAATATCCAGCTACTTCAAGCGCCATGAACTTTCATGTGACCTAACACTTTGGTTTTGTTGCGATTTGCTTTCATTTGAATCTGTTAGCAAGAGTGGGTTTGTTGGGTTTTTATAAAAAAAGGCCTCAGCTCAATCTTCCAATACCAGCTACATTAGCGAACACTGCTCTGGATGATGTTATGAAGCTGTTTGATGTGCAGTTAAATCTAAGTTAGCCAGCGTTATACTGATGTTTGATGGATGGACAGATCGTTACAAGGCAAGACCACACTTCAGTGTGCGAGTGTCATTCCTCGACGAGTGGACATACACGGTAGTTATTCTGGGTTGTCATGTTGTATCAGAGCATTATCTGATCATGTCAATGTACAGTTGAAGGACTATTTTAGAGATCCCAAAAACCTGTTCAATACTAGTTGTCATGATGGTGCAACAAATATGGTTGCGACTTCAAAGATCTTAAAATTGAAAACTACCAGTATTATTGATGCTGCAGCACAGTTCGCACTATACAGACAACTCGCACATTTCCATGAGAACACAGCAATACATGTTAACTTGCAACACGCAACATATTAAGCTATTTAGTTATTGAATGTGCAGTTAGTATTAATCTGAGACAAGTGTATCCCAAAGTAAGTAAGTAAGTATATTCTTTATTTGACCAGTTAACATAACGCAGACTCCACTCAGCAGGCTTGAACCCTTGAACATTTATTATTCTTTGTTGCAGCAAATTATACTCAATTGTATGTCCATGTTGACAGACTGAGGCATTTTTAGTTTGGTTATCTAACTTGTGTCTGCTAAATAAATTTATATGGTTTGATGTTGCAGGTTGCTGGGTGAAGTTGCTAGCTATCTGACAGGAACCTCTCCTGTAATCATGTGCTCTGGTTCTGGGAACGTAATGCCAAGTCTGAACACTTTCCAGTAATAAGCCAACTTGCATATCTGCCACATCTGTTCCAATGAAGACCAGGTTTCCACTATGGCTTTAATTGTCAATAGCAAGCATTCAAGTCTGTCTGCAGAAAAGTTGCAAAAGATATACTTTGTCTACGACAATGATAAACTAATAGAATTGTAGCTCTTTCTTATTTTTAAAGATAAATTTATGTTTTAAAATGTTTAGTTGTCAGGTGGCCACTGTACTGTAGGTTGTGTTTTAAGAATGTTGAGTCACAATTAAGTTAAATTTGGTTTGCGGTTAGCCGAACTCCAGCTGTAAATTCTGGGTTTATGCTTGAATGCAGTCAAGCCAGCTATCAGCTGAATTTTTTTATTAGCTGTATTTTTTAAATTATGGCTTAAAGGTCTACTAGGTCTTTAATCCAATGACTGTGGGTTGTAGCCTGGAGAGAGGACTCTGTGCAAAGACCCTGGATACACTTGTCTCAGAATAAAAGTTAATAACTTTGCAATAACTAAATAAACAAATTATCACTATCATTCTCACTTAGAGCAAAACTTAAAGAAATGCTCTATTTACATGTACAATGTAAATGAAAGATTTTCCACTCTCACCTGGACCACGCTGATTCCAGAATTCGGGTTCTGCCATATCCGGATTGACAATGAGTGGATGAAATCGGAGGGCATTGTACAGCCGAGGAGTGGCCATTGGTGGCGTCTCCATTATGTAGAAATATGGAAGACAGCGCAGACGCCAGCGGTTGCTTAGATCTGACCTCTTTGCAAACAGCTGTCGCATGAACTGGAATTGAGGTTCAAGAACAACCGCCTGTTCTTTGACCTTAAGATACGAGTTGTTCTGGTAAGGCAGTTTAGGAATCGTTTCTGGCCAGCAGGGATTGACATAGTTTTCCTCAAACTGAATGTCTTCCTAAATAAAAAATGCAATTACCGCAAGTAGTAGATACAGCAAATATGACTGAATGTGGGAAGTGCAATGAACCTAAAAAAAATCATCAACAGCACTGGCAAATCCAGCAGTTTTTACAAAGACAGGCCTAATAAGCAGCCTTTATATAAGGTCACCACAAAAGCCAGTGGCAGCGATCTTGTCTGAGAGGTGGGGGGGACAAAGTCGGCCACAATCTCGTCGGCGACCTTTTTTTTTTAATCTTGTCCCAAAAAAATTTTTTTCCCACTTCATCTCCACAAAATTTCCCTCTCTCATCTTCGAAAAAAGTTGATGACCTTTTTTTTTAGTCATTGACCTCATTTCTCCTACTTTCAAACATTTTCTACGATCTCATCTTCCAGAAAGTTAGAAACCGAAAAAAAATCACATCTCATCTTCGAGATGTCCTCAACCTTACTTTCGTCACTTTTCTCTTTTATTATTTTAATTTTGGGGGGACACTTCTGCTAAAAGAATTCTTTTCTGGTCAAAATGGCCCTGAAAACTCGTTTTCGCCCTCACACACAGTTGCATTTGTTGACCTTTTTCGTGTATCTTCAAACTTTGGGGGGGTCCGATGCATGGCGTGCCCCCCCCACTCCTAAAGGTCCTGTCCCCCTCGACCCCCCGGGATCGCCGCCCATGACAAAAGCAGATTTTTGTAACAGACTGAACATTCCAGAATTTAAAGTATGATAAAGCTATAGCACCTTTGAAAGTCTCGTAGAAGATCCTATACAAAATTATCCAGATATGATACTTACATACATATATACAGTATATATTCATACAATGGAGACCAGTTTTTTATGCACAGTTGTTGGGAGCCAAAGTCACCAAGATTGTGTTAATAGACTGTGACCTATGAGGACCACACTGAAATACAGCAGTGTGTGATTTACACAAGTCTTAGTGTGGTCAGAAAGCTCAAAGACATAGCAATCTCTCATATACAGGCCCTTGCACTTTAGTCTGAAAACAAGTTATGTTTCTGACCACATTAATGTCTACTGTTTAAGATATTATTTCAAAGCATGACAGTGCCTGGATTGAACTTCCAAGTGTATGACTACACAGTTGCCATTACCTTGCCTAGCTCCTTAATACCAGCTCCTGCTGGTATTAAGGAGCTAGGCAATAAAAGAAAAGGGCACAACTAGGATAATTTATCTCTGACAGCTGTTACTGTAGGAGTGTAGGTGTAGGGAGTGGAAACAGGTGCAGCTATGTATCAAGTTCACTTGCTCTGGCACTGGCTGTAAACCGTACTGCACTCATTACGGTTTACAGCCAGCTGCAGCTAGCCTCTGAGCCCCCTATTCAGGCAGCCATGGTGTAATCGCTTGTTAAGCAGATGCATGTGTAAATGGACCACTCATAAACGGGTCTCCAATGTACGTACATAACAGTGTTGAACAATATGTGATGCGACATCCCAAAACCAGGCGGTTCGTAAAAATTTAAAAAATCTAGGTTTTAGTATATATTTGCAGATTTTTTCAAGATCTTTCCAAAATGCTAAGGGTTTTTCTCATGGGTCTAACCATTGCGAAGATATGCGGTTTGGAAACTATGCCCTTCATGAGAAATTATTTAGAGAAAATGCCAAAAACATAAACGCATGTAATCTATCATAAAGTCCTTGATAACGATAGGTATTGCTTGAGCTTTAAAGCTGAAATTTTCACAGCATATAAACACATATGTCTGCCAATATTACAATATTAAATTATGTTATTATTTTTTGTTTTTATTTAATAATTAAGAAACTTTTGGTAACTGACAACGCGTTCATTCCACTCCAAGCAGATAAAAATAGCCCAAGATGCAGCATGCGACCTTGCTTTGCCCAATCAGGACTCTAGCATTGCACTCACGCAGATAAAAAATAGCCCAAGATGCAGCGCGCGACCTTGTTTTGCCCAATCAGGACTCTAGCATTCGGCATTTAAATGAGCACGTGATACGAACCAGGCGTTGCTTACGCGAAAGTCGATTTTGGGAGCTGATCATATTTGCTATTTTTGGCACAGAAATTAATTATTCAGCCACAAAAGTCGGTCAGTCTGTTAAAGGGAATTCCAGGCTTTCAAAAGATGTATGACATCATGGGTATTTCTCAGTCGTTTTTATTACCGCTAGGCGCAAAACAATGAAATCAACCCGAAAATGAATTCATATTCTTTTACAACTTTGCAATGTTATTCGAATTTTTATGAAAACAACCAAAAATAATAATAAAGACTGCAGAATTATATTCTTCAAATATTAAACAATGCAATTATGATATAAAACGCTTTTCGCTAAAAATCAAGATGACGCGCTATTTTAATGGATTACTCGTAATAGGTTTTGCCGACTTCCGCCTGGTTTTGGAATCCCACATCACATATGACTAAATTGCTAATAGACATAACTTTGACCAATCAGCCAGTTGGCTGTGGCGTACAATCACAATGATTGCAGATTGCAGCTGGAAAATGTCACTGCAGACACCAGGATTCAAGAATATTAGTGTTCTCTGTGACTTTACACTTAACAGTGATTAAAGTGAGAAATAAATTATTCATAGTAACTGTTCACGTAGGAACCATACTTGAAGACTGCTAGTGAAAAGATGTCTAAAGTTTTCTTGAAGTGAGTATTCATGTATGTCGGACACCATGCCCATCGACCCAGCCTTTGCTTGGTCCTGCTTTCCCAGCATCTCATCGTTGCGATACTGCTGCATGTACTCGGAATCCCTTTGTTCAACATCTGGATTATCTCTGTCGTAGTACTCACCCTCATCTGGCTCTGGATCATGCTGTAAGTAAGAACACAAGCTACCATAACAGCTCCTCATAGGATAAAGAATATGTATGCATTTGGACTAACATTAAGGGGGGCAATAGACTTGACAAATGACCGAGGACAATGGAGATCATTTATTCGTACCCATCGCCGCAAAATGGCTGGCGTCAGGAACTGATGATGATGATGATGATGATGATGCACACATGCATGTACATATAGCAATGTATGTATGTGTGTACGACTGTACATATAAATATACACAAGAAAGACACTTAATATGGCACCCTGTAAGTACTTCACAAAAGTTCTGTTCATGCTTGAGCTGCATTAGTATTGGTTTTTAAAGTTGCTTTCAGTCCATTCAGTTTTAGTCCAACACCCACAGCATATGGCTTCGGTTGTGAATCCTATGGCAATAGTTTTATGTACCACAATAAGCCTAATGTTTTCAAACTTCAAGTACCACAACTACCACAATACAGCTGCACAGAAGTGCAACTTCTAACTAGCTTTCAGTATGACTGTAAACATTACTATCTTAGTTATCGGTTATGAATAAGATTAATGTGAAAATCCACTAACATTTCTTCATTGCTTCAACATAAACAACACAATTTCTTTGTTTCTTGGTCAGTGCCTTCATCACAGCATGCACCCAATTTTACGACAGTGGTAAATTTTGTTCTTCCTAAATTGCTTGGTGATTATGTGCTTTATTCTAGCATGGATATGGGAAGTCACTATTATTGTTCAAATATGTAACACATCTTGTTTCCACAGCCAGAACAAATTATCATTAGTAACAATCAAAACTTTCATAATTGTTATGAAATGTTCATTGACTGATCAAATAAAATCCATGAAGGAAACTAATACTTTGATACTTGCAAACTGTGTATATTGACTTCAGTTTTGTCAGTATTTTCTGAAGGGTTGATTATGACAATGCTATACATGCAGGGCCAACTCTTTCTCTCATTAACCAACTGTAGTCCATCTTAACAATTGTGTTTCATCTAATTGTAGGTATTGTAAGTAATAGTATATACCTAGGTTTGGGCATATATCCAGCTTCATGCAGGATGAATTGTCTGCACAAACACACTGGGTTTAAGATCTTAATGTTGTGTATTTTCTTTGCAGACCATGCGCCATCTTATCTCAGGGAGTTGTGTAACTACGTCTCATCCAACCCTCACTATATATTTCTTCACTCTGCTGCACAGGGTGACCTCGTTGTTCCCTCAACCATGACTTCCACAATGCAGTGCAGAAGCTTTGTGTCAAAGTTCCAACTTTCTGGAATAGGTTTCAAACCATCTTATGACATGAACTCCTTGGTCTTTCTTCACCCCTATTCGGCAGGCGCTTTAAAACTATTTCATTCGATCTTGGTTTCTGTCAGAAGGTCGAGAGCACCTCTGTTGAAGATGCTCTATATGAATCTGTGATTACAATGACACTGATTACAAAATTTGTCTTTGGTCTTTGGTATTTTTAAGTTTTCCAAATACCTACTTCGATGTTGGTTTTGGTTTACTCAATATCCTTGGTATCTGTTACACCTTGGAACCATCACTTTATCTATGGTAACCTAACTGGTAGGCTATATGTATATATTATAATTGTTTTCTGATTTGTAGCAAAGAACTAAGACTAGCAGTAGCATGTTGCTGGTTGCAGCAACTTCTTTACTGTGTGAAATTTGTAATTTTTCATTTATTTGTCTGATAAATCCAATCCGGTTTTTCGTAAACGATGCTATATTTATCGCAAATTCTGCAAATACTTTCAATCTAATATAATACAATCATGAAAAATTTATGTCATCGTAATCTTAGTTGTAAGCTGAAAAATGTATTCCTAAAGTGCTAGTTAAAAGCTAAGTGCAGAGCACCAGCAAATTCATGAGTGTCACATCACGTCAAAGAGGTTGTACAAAGACACCAAGAAGTACAAATACAGATACCTTAAAACCAAAGAGAGCAGAAGACAGAGAACAGCTGTTATGTGCTGTTATTGTGGGTTGTTTTAGACAGTTACAGAGAAATGGGAAGCCAGTGGAATGGATGGATCAGGGTAAGATTTTTAAAAGGTGGCTTGGAATAGAAAGACTCTGGAGTGATAGCTAGAGGAGCTTGATGCATACGATGGGATGCGAGTGACAGGATGGGTAGAGGAATGTTACCAGAAGATATGCAAGTGTGTAAGGCAAATTTTTAAATGAATTCTTTGCTAAATGGGAAGTCAGTGCAATGACATAACACTACATATATGAGAACTTGCAAACTTCAAGGAAAAACTTATCAGAAGCCACTGTTGCATGAACTCCACTATCATCAAATCGACTTAACCTTAACTCTTCTAAGACCCAACTGATCTGGTTTGGCACTAAGCAGTAGCTATCTAAACTTGATATCCCACTTCTGTTGTCAATATACCCTGATTTTTCATTTTCATCCAGTGTTGGAGATTTGGGCATGACCCTTGATAGTACTCTCTCGTTTTCTGAACACCTCTCCCACCTGACACGCTCCTGTTTCTATCACCTGAGGCGTTTAAGGGCCGTCCGAAGATCAGTTTCCCCTTCAGTGTTTATTACTATGGTCCATGGCTTCACTTGCTGCCACATTGACTATTGCAATTCATTGCTTGCTGGGCTCCCTAAAGCACGCCTTTCATCACTACAGTCTGTACTGAACGCGGCTGCCCGGCTCATTGCCCGTTTCCCTCGCTTCTCCCACATAACTACCATTTATGACTGATGTACTTCACTAGCTTCCTGTTGCTTCCCGTATCCAATACAAGGTCCTCCTGGTCTCTAGGACTCAACAGGGAAAAGCTCCTAAGCACCTTTGTGACCTAATGCGTAAGCCTCTCTCTGCTCTCTCTTCCCACCCTCTTCGGTCTGCAGACCACCTTGATCTATTTGTCCCTCATGCAATGACTTCGATGGCTCAGCATCGTGCTTTTGCCATTCTTGGCCCTTCCTTATGGAATGACCTGCCCCGTCTCTCCGTAGCAAGATATTGTTTGGGATCTCACCCTCTTCTCTCCACTTTCTAAAGACCTTCTTTTCTCTCGGGGCTGTCATGCTGGGAGCACCTCTGAATAGTCTATACTGTGAGCGGCGCTTTATAAATAATCACATAAGATAAGATAAGAAACTGTTTTCCATTGTGCAGGACAGAATTGTAACAAATATGAATTAAATCGTAGGGTCGTTTCTGGAAGTCTGGAACAGGCGCGTTTGATTACTTTCAGTGCCAGGCATCACCAGGTAAAATTTGATAACATTCGGTGCAAGTCCGAACGCCCAACCGCCACCACATTCTGCAAGATAGCAATAATTCGTGCTACAACTTGTGACTTTCATTACGAGTCATGGAAAAAATTGTAATGCATTTTAACCGATATTCTGTTATCGCACATTCGGTGATCACGTGCTCACACATGCTTCATAGCCACTCAGTGGCTGAACTACACGCTCTTCGAAGCTTGGCTGGGCCAATACCCCATCCAACTCCAAAGGTACTCTTCCAACACAAAATATGGATACCGCAACAAAGCACCTCACGCTTGAAGAGGAAACCTCCACCGCCTGTCCAGTATCCCCTTCGCATCGGCATCCTCAATGTCCGCTTGCTTGGGAACAAATCTTCCTCAGTACAAGAACTAATAGCTTCCTCAGAATTCGCTGCTTTCTGTGCCGTTGAGACCTGGCATGAAGCCAGCAACTCTCGGTCAGTCACCTGATGGTTTTCTTTTAATTCACCAGCCACAGCCTATCAGTCATGACGAGAGACGTCCGCATGGTGGGATATGCATATTCCACCATTAAACTCTTCACACCACCAAACATGAGCCAGGAAGCTTTACCCCTAGCACCTTTGAACCTCAACCGCCTCCATTCTTGCTACTTCTGGGTGCCAATGCCTACTTCTCATTGGCCTTTACCACACTGGCTGTCAGTGAACAAACCTATGTTCTTCAGTGAATTCTCAGAGTTCCTTTCTCACCTATTTGTACTCTCCTATCCTGTCTACTTACTCGGTGACCTCAACAATGCTGATCTTTCTGACATGACAATCATCACACATCTTCTCGACTTTTTCTATTTTATACAGCACATATCTGTCCCCACACATAATGGATGTCTTCTAATTGCCTGTCCCTCAACTTGTCCAAAACCCAATTTATTTGGTTTGGCACTCCTCAGCAACTGCAGAAAACTTGACTTAGATCCGCTTTCTCAAATGTTTCTGCTTTTCTCTTTCTCATCAAGTGTTCACGATCTAGGAGGGACCCTTGACAATTCTCTCACCTTTACTGAACATATTTCCAAACTCACCCGCATTTCCTACTTTCTCCTGCAAGAAGCACTTCATAAATGCCCAAATACAATAACAGAGAACATACTGTTAATGTCGTCATCACACCTACAGATGTGTCCATCGAAAACCTCTCTATCTCCATCCACAGCCTCTCAGATCACTCTCTGAGCAGTGTTTGCATCGATTAAAAAATAGTCACATCAACTCATGATGTTGTGAAGCGCTGATGCTGGTCTGGAAAGCTATGGCTGGAGTTGCTCCGGACTACATCACCGAGCTGTGTCAGCCAGTCTCGATACAGCCGAGGCGTCAGATGCTTCGATCGGCTGCAAAGAAGGACCTGATAGTTCCACGGTCTCGTACTGCAATGTGCTCACAACGGGGCTTGTTTGTGACAGCACCGTTGCTGTGGAAAGGTCTTCCACTCCCACTTTGTGACACTATCCTCATTAAAGACTTTCTCACATTTACTCGGCTGCTAAAACGCATCTATTCACAGACTGATGGCACGTGTCTAGCGCCTCTGAGAGGCTCTTAAGAAGTGCTCTATAACAGCGCTTCCCAAACTTCTCAGTGTGACGGACCGACAGGAATTTTCCCATTGCAGCAGGACCGGCACCCAATTTATTAATTTTTTTTTCTTTCTATAAATTAGGTCAAAAAAGCTAAATTATTTTTTAATAGTAGCGCGGGTATATAATTCTGTACTAAATATCAACTTAATTCTTTGTACCGATCTGATATAAATCAAAAAGTTGCATTTAAAAAAATGATAATAATGTTAAGCCTATACTTTCAATTTCGAATCTAACAGCAGACGTGTTTATTTTCTACTGACGGAAGCAGTGACCAGATTATGAAGACGAAAGAGGTATGTCACATCCGGTTTCTAATTGCCAGTCAAAAACCGCAAATGTTACGATCATAATTTCTAGTAAAGTCGAACTATTTCTATATGACCTGTCAGCAATTCATCGAATAAGCTTAACTATTTTTACGGCAGTTATTGTTTACAATAGCTGAAATACATTTACTCCCTGAACAAATCTTTTTAATTTATATAAAAATATGGTTTTGATTGCGAAACAATCATATTTTTGAAGATAGTTGGAAGCGAGATCCAATCGAGTAAACGTCTATAATCTTTTTTGTCCAGTTTCTTGACTCACTTCGCGGACCAGCAACTGAGGGCTTGCGGACCGGCACCGGTCAGCGGACCATAGTTTGGGAAGCACTGCTCTATAAATGTTTTATTACATTACATTACATTACATTACATTAAACAAACTTCAACCTTGATGCATTCATCCAGTACCTCCTTGTCACTGAACTCTTCCCACTAGCTTCTACATATCAACATTTGTCTGATCCTGAGCAAGCCATTCTACTCTACGATTCCACACTGCAAGACCTACTAGATCGTCATGCTCCTCTATGCACCATCAATACGCAATCAAGAACAGGAAGCCTGTGGTTTGACAGGGAATGCTCGAAGTCAAAGAGGTTAACTGTATAATTGTGTGGGAACAGTTGATACTCGAGAAGGCTGAAGTAAACAAGTCTGTTGCAAAGTATATTGTTCCTGGTACACTTCTTGTCTTTGGCTGGAGTTCATTCCCAGTTGCCGATCCCTCCATCTGGAACTCTGTACCTCTTCATGTTCACAACTCTCTTAGCGATACTGTCTTTCATTCTAAACCGAAAACTTAGTCTTAATGTTGCACATTGTGCACTTCTGAACTTTGTAAAGAGGGCATTTTCAAATTACAGTTGTATTGTATTGTATTGTTCCTAAAAGCTGATCTCTCTGTCTCTGTCTCTGTCTCTCTCTCAAGGGAAGTTGTTAAGGCAGCCCAGCGATAAGGTAACTAAATTTACATACCACGATTTTTCACGGGTTACAACTAGTTGTAGAAATAATTGGGCAACCCGTCCAATCAGCAACCCGTCCACTCAGAATTTATAAGGACGGGTGGCTGACTATGGGTCTGCCCAGGGCTCCGTTCTTGGCCCCCTATTGTACATCATATACACCTCTGGCCTTGCCCTACTCCTTGCGGAACATGGCGCTCTAGCCCAGCTCTATGCAGATGAAACGCAGGCATACATGCATTGCCCACCGCATGATGCTGCTTCTGTTGTAGGGGCTAAGGCCCAGACACAGTCTGACCTGGAGATGTAGATGGCGTCAAACCGCCTCCGCTTAAACCCTTCTAAAACTAAATTTACGTGTCTGGGTACTCGTCAGCAATTGGCTAAACTTAACCTTTCCTCTCTCTCCCCCGAGTTTCTTGGCATTACTTTTTCTGCCTCGGTCCGTGACCCTTGGCATTCTACTAGACCAGGAACTAACTTATGAAACGTACCTTCATCGCCTCAGCCACGACTGCCTATACCAGCTGAGTCAGCTTCGTACTGTTGCTCCTCTCTCTCAGCAACAGCAGCAACTACACTTGTACACTCTTTCATCACATCTCGTCTCGACTATTGTCTATCCCTTTACTCTGGTCTCCCTTCTGCACGCCTAAACTGCCTTGACCGCATCTTGTGCTCCGCTGTGTGCCTTATTGGTCAAATACCATATTTTGGCCATGTGTCTAACTATATGGTGGATGTCCTGCATTGGCTCCCTGTACGACAGTGCATTGAGTACAGGATCGCCTTCTTGGGTTGGCGGTGTCAACTGGGTCTTGCACCATCATACTTGATACACCTCTTCCGGCCTGTCAGCTTCTCGGACTGCTCGAGTCCTCCACTCAGCAGGGAGTGGGGTGCTCTCCGTCTCGTTTGCCTGTACTGCTATGATGTAGACCCGCGCCTTCTCGGTGGTCAGCCTGACCATATGGAATGGCCTTCCTCCTGAGCTACGCCTACATCCTAGGTCTTCCTCTGGCACCTTCTATGACCGCCTGAAAACTGTTCTTTTTGGCTGTGCTGGAGTCCGTCCGGACCATCTCTGAGTAGTTCTCTTGAAGAGGTGCTACATTAATCTATGAATGAATGAATGAATGAATGAATGAATGAATGAATGAATGAATGAATGAAGACAATGGACAAAAATATCATTCCATGCTTTTCCAATTATTAGAGTGATTTCAAAAGGGTTAGGGCTAATCCTCGAGAGACTCATACTCCTAAAAAGAATTTGATATTATGTTCAATTCATTTTCAGCCAAACAATTTTACAGAAACGCAGTGAGACAACTTGTAAGCATATGTCTCACAGTCTGATGGCGATGAATCACACTTTTGGTTGCTTTCATTTCATGTATATATGGGACCAACTATTACATTTTCATGAGACAAGTGCTGGCAAGCTACAGGAACAGTGTGAATGACAGACACTGAACAGAATGTTTATGATACGGTTTGCAAATTCCGGAATGTTGACTGGCAACAACGTTATGTCACCTGCTGTGCAGCATAGACTGCAGGTATTGGACAAAAATATCATTCCATGTGTTTCCAATCATTGGAGTGGAATTAAGTGAAAAATGGGTTAGGGCTAATCCTTGAGAGACTCATACTCCTAAAAAGAATTCCACAGCTGGAGTCGTTTGCCTAGGTGGCCCGAATGTTCTAAGCAGCCTCTGCAATTAAGCAGCATTGATATACACAGAGCAATGCATAATGGACCTGTAGTAAGCTATGCACATAACCAAATTATGCACATATGCATATATCTGGAGTTGTCTTCCACTGAAGTACCCTACATTCAAATGGGACTAGCCAGCCTCTGTGAATATAAGAAAATTAAGCACTTATCCATTGTGCACTTAATTGTACACTATACTCTGCTTTACTCAATAAAAAATTGCTATAATTTTAAACTTGAAACTTTATCATTTACCTGCGTGCAAAACCAAGCCTTACCTCTTGAGCAACATATTCATTAACAAACTCATTTTTGACATTGACAACATTGCCTGCTGACTGAAAGACTTGTTTACTTCCAGGTGCAGAGTCCTGAGTTTGAGACCAATGCTTCTGCCAGTTTGTTTCCAGCATTGGACCCGAATTATTTCCAGATCTTAAAAGAGCTGCAAATACACAATATTAATTAGGCCTGCTAATATTTAAGTAACTGTGATGGAAAAATGTTAATTAGGCCTGTTAATCTTTAATAACTGTGGAGGTCTATTAATATCTAGTACCCTTGTTGGAGGAATATTATTCCTATTACTATTTCATTATTCACAGTGGTAAAATGTTAATTATGTACATTAATAACTAAGTAAGCATGGTGGAAACTATTAATTAGGCTGATTACAATTTCAGTATCCATGGTGGAAAAATTAAGATAAGGCAAATTATACCTGAAGAATAGATATGGTATCTGAAATGCCTAAAACCTCACCACTTTTGGCTGCTAGAAGTAAAGTACCCATAAACAATTATATAATTCCTCCATTAATAATAATAATAATAATAATAATAATAATAATAATAATAATAATAATAATAATAATAATAATTGAGAAGCACCCCCTGCCACGATCAACCACGCCTGGAGGTTTATGATGAGCAGCTACGGACAGGAGTCGGCCGGATCATTAACGTCTCGATGAACGACGACCAATGGTCTCAAGCCTCTCTTCCGATTAGGATGGGGGGATTGGGAGTAAGGAGGGTGTCCTCGCTGGCACTTCCCGCCTTCTTGGCTTCGGCCGCGGGCACCCTCCAAACCCAGTCCCTCATCTTGGGTACTATTTCGGTGACCCCTGACGCGGCACATGACTCGGCGAAGACTACCTGGCTTCAGCTTTCTGGGGTTCCGATCCCGACGGTCACGCCCGGTCGTGGACAGAGACACTGGGACGGTCCGCTACTACACGCAGCCCTCTCGACGCTCGAGGATAAACTGCTTGACCCCTACGACCAGGCGAGACTGAAGGCCTCGCAGTCACCGCATGCCTCGTCGGACTGGCTACACGCCCTCCCGATCGCTGCTCGCGGCCTCAGAGTGGATGACGAGACAATGAGGGTGGCGGTCGGCCTACGATTGGGTCTGGCAATCTGCGAACCGCACAAATGCGCATGCGGTGCCTACGTCTCGTCCAGAGGCGCGCATGGACTGTCATGCTCACTGGGGTTCGGCCGTCAAGCTCGGCACAGCAACATCAACGACCTCATCCACCGCAGCCTCAACAGAGCCGGCATCCCGGCAGTCAAGGAGCCCTCCGGCCTATCCAGGTCGGATGGAAAGAGACCGGATGGCCAGACCCTAATACCGTGGAGCGGCGGACTGTCCTTATTATGGGACGCGACGGTGGTAGACACGGTGGCTGCCTCTTATATCACGGAAACGGCGGCCGCGGCAGGAGGGGCGGCGGAGGTGGCTGCTACGAGAAAGAACATCAAGTACTCTGAACTACAGAGGAGATACATTTTCATACCTGTAGCGGTGGAAACCTTCGGTTCCCTCAACAGAGAAGGCCTTGCCTTTCTATCTGAACTTGGTCGCCGGCTTTCAAAAACCACCGATGACTCCCGCGAATCAAACTTCCTTTTCAAGAGTCTATCAGTGATGGTGCAGCGCTTCAACGCAGTGGCCTTCCAAGGCGCTATGTCAAAGCTGCCCGGAGCCAAAGAACAACAAACCCGTCTTTATACATCGCCTTCTTAACGGAGGTAGCGGCGGGAAACTCGTTTTGAGAGTGAACAGAACCTAGACATGAATTCTCGGATTATGATGATGATGATAATAATAATAATAATAATAATAATAATAATAATAATAGTGATAATGATGGTGATAGTGGTAATGATAATAATAATAATAATAATAATAATAATAATAATAATAATAATAATAATAATAATAATAAGCTGTCGCTTTTATAATAATAATAATAATAATAATAATAATATTTCCTAGAAATAACATACCTTCCTAGAAATAACATACCAACAAATTAATATCTAAGCCCCCGAGGGATCATATGTACCTTGGGGGAAAAAAATAATATATTCATGTTTATTCACAAGCTCACTGACAAACCACACTAAGTTACATTGAAACGTTGAAACATGACAGTACAATTATCAAGATCTTATTGAACACACGTCTTGGCAGCCTGTTAGGTGCCCGCTCATTTTACTGCTGTTCCCTAAGGAGTGGAAGGCTGAATTGACCTAGAGGGGGCTTCGAACCACGTCTTTCAAGATCTTATGTTCTTCATGCAAGCGTATAACCATCATTACAATAACCATTACAATAAAATTGTAATGGGAGGTCTCAATTTAATTTCGTATTAGTCATTATTAACTTGTCTAATTATTCATTATAATTTATAAACTTATTATTTTATTAGGCATTGGATTTGGTTTAAATTTCACATTTAATAAATTTGTTCATGTTTCAGCAGATGCTAACAAAAACAAAAAGCTCCTCAATTGCCTGGTAATAGATGGTTTGTGTTGTCTTTACTCGAACAAATGACAAAAAGCACTAATGAACATGATCTGACACCAGAAAGTTTTCATGTGCGAGTGTTCAAATTTTTCTACAATAGTTTCTACAAAACTGACATGAATAAATTTCATTGCTCTATCCACAGTAGTCCAAAGTTACTACTTTCAAGAGATTACAGTAAATAGCAATCTTCAGTCTGTACTCTTATTGTATAAGTAATCTGTTTCAACCAAGTGTCAAGCTGCAGTCATTACAATTAATAGTGTCTGAAAGAACAGATTAACAGCAAGACAGATTATAGAAGCAATGAAAACAAGGAATCAGATATTTTCAACATCACCATGTACGATAGTCTAGTTGTTACGATAGTCTAGTTGTTACGATAGTCTAGTTGTTACGATAGTCTAGTTGTTACGATAGTCTAGTTGTTACGATAGTCTAGTTGTTACGATAGTCTAGTTGTTACGATAGTCTAGTTGTTACGATAGTCTAGTTGTTACGATAGTCTAGTTGTTACGATGGCAAGCTAGAGGTTGTAATTCAAATCCCATCCAATGAAGAAATATGGTTCAATATTTCTGCTCTATTTGAACCCTATGGCAAACTCAGTTATCAAATGAGCATACCAGCAATACACTGTTGATGGGATCATCAGATGGTGAGAGGAAGACTTCCTACCCTCCATTACGTATCCAGACTAAGAAACTGAAGTAAGTCCCTAACACTTCATACACGTGGCCACCTCTCTCAGGTCACTTAAGGGTTGGCATCTTTACCTTCATCGACCTTCTCCTCCCAACCAATCTTCTTCCCCACCCCACTTCACCTCTTCATCTTCTTCATCTCCATTTCCATATCCATCTTCATCATCATCTTCATCTTCTTCTTCAATCATGAAAAATCATTTTCCTACAAATGGCACAGCAGTTTAGTGGTTATTGTGCTCTGTTAACCTAGGGAGCTCAGGACCTCAAAGATGAATCTTCACAAAAGCATAAGACATTTAAAGATCTTTGCTGCTAAAGAAGCCCTCTAGCTACAAAATATGTACACCGACTTGATGCCACTGATGGATGGAGCAGACAGCACAAGAGATGTCTGGCCACCTGCACGGGATTATACAGTTCTAGCTACACTGGTTGGGTTGGCTTTTAAGGGACTTCTTTGTCTAAAAAATAGAAATACCATTTGAAAATGTCTTACCAAATAGAATGATACCCAAGATTAGAAATCCCAATAGCAACAGACAGCGCCAGTATCTGTTCCAACATCGGTCCATACGAACACATATCAAAATCGAATCAGATCTTCTATCCATCTTTCAGCCAAGACTTTTACTAAGTCAGTGTATTAAACTTGATGAGGTGAAAGATCCTGCGGCCGGTTATTGATGGCAATCTTTACAAAATCCACTCGTTAATGTGCTGATCAAATTAACATCATCCTAGACAAGAAAAAAATTATTGTCATTTAAATTCAAATGGCAAATTCTGCAATAGCCCATTGCATGGATGGCAACCTGCAACCAGTTAAAAATATGTTCCATTCTTAGAGATCTAGTTCAGTAGGCAAAGAAATAAATAATAGCCACTATCATCATCATCGTCGTCGTCGTCATCATCATCATCAGTGGCATGCTGTCTCTAAAACATAGCCATTTATACGATTCTTTGTCTTCAGCTCATCTCCAGGCTTTGTGAAGCCCAAAGTTCAGCAGGTGAAGATTCACCTCCACCATTCCAGTCCATGTGCGTCTTGGATGTCTGGTCAGTCTCTCCAAGGTCCTCAGAGGCCAGAAATCAAGGCTGCTGGTGGCCTTGATTTCGCTTCTAACTACACAGTCCATCAACATAGACTATCTATGGTGCAATAAAGCCAAGTCAAGTCATGCAAGTAAAGTTTCATCTGTCAGTCCATTGAGATTGGTTTACTTGAAACAATGTTACTTTTCTTTGGGTACATGATGAAAAATCAAAATATTAAGCTTTATTCCTAATAAAATTTCCATTTTCTAAATAGCATTGTACATACGAGACTGCGCCTGAGAAACTCTCAGTCGGAAAAAATCAAAACTTGGTTGGATAATGCACTGGTTTTGGGCCGAAATTGGTGAATAAGTAGATTGAAACTGCATGTTCCTGTTACAAATGGATATATAAATATTGGACAATTGTCAAAATCCAAATTTGTGGGCACTTTATATGATGGTAAAGCCAGGATCACAAGAAACATCTACCAAAGATTGAACAAGAAATGCATTGGAGGGCAGCGACACACCCATCGGTTTGCACGACACATCATTGGGAGATTGCATGACACATATGTGAAGCAATGAGTACAAAATCTTATAAAGCAAATGATGCTATAAAAAAATAAGTTTTTACAAAATGAAATAAATATTTGCTTAAAATACTGAAAAAATATCAAGATTGGTTTGAATTAAAACCATGCTGGTATCCATTGTCAAGCATCACTTCTAAGTTATTATTCTATTCACTTGGGCTAAAAAAGCACTTATTTGATTTTATAATGCAGAATTCTTTAGCACTAAGATTGTGTTTGCTATCCTAGAGAACTTTCTTTTAATCAGCTGGTTATTGTTGAGATGAGTAAGCCTGTCGTGTTTAAGAGCACATTTATTGGTTTTGTCTGACCTGATCCCAAACATCGGCCTTAAGTTCGCCCTATGTTGAAGGCTATATTGACGTAATGCAGGATTTATGACATAATTATATTCCATGTCTACTTTCTTTTACTAGTCGCACATTTATATTAACCTATCTAAACAAGTGTGCCAAGGACTCAGCACTGTACATACATTGATACTTAAATATTATAAAATTGTTGATATTTATGCAGTCTTGTTGTCAAGACCTTGAACCTCAAGACCAAGACCAAGACCTTGAACCTCAAGACCAAGACCAAGACCAAGACCTTGAACCTCAAGACCAAGACAGAGACCAAGACCCCAAAAATCAGTCGTATCCAGACTTCTTTACTAAAAATTGTCCAGTCGGACTACTCGTTATTTTAATGAAAACATGAGTTTTTTCTTTTATTCAAGCAAAACAACTCTAAATGGAGACTGCAGAGAATTCCGAATTCGTATTTATAAAAGTTCTTCATGCGAAATGTTATTCCAAATGCCTGTTGAATTTTATAAAACCAATTTGCTCAGAATTTTCTGACCAAGGGGTCTCTTAGAAATTCTGCCATGTGAAAAAACACGGTCTACAAGTGCTGAAATCGCCAGCACACAAAGCAGCTTTTCAAGAACCGGATGTAAATGTACAAATTAATCATGAGTCTGTTTTGAAATCATTCCATGGTAAATAACCGGAAGGCAAAATTATTGTCCAAAACAACAGTGAAGCCTCATTCACACCATGTAAATACTAAAGCAATAACTGTATGAGTAATTATTGGATAAATTTTTAAAATTCTTGCCGTTTGTTAAAATTAATGACTGTTCATATTGACAAAAGTCTTGGTCTTGGTCTTGGAAAACCAAGACCAAGACTTTGAACCTCAAGACCAAGACCAAGACCAAGACCTTGAACCTCAAGACCAAGACCAAGACCTTTGGTCTCAAGACCAAGACCAAGACCAAGACCAAGACTTTTGAAAACGAACTCGAGTGCACTCGAGACCAAGACCTTGGTCTCGAGGACAACAAGACTGTATTTATGATGTAAATGTACATATTGGCAAGTTACATACATAGAACAAGGATTGAGCCAATCTCAGATCACAGCCAGCATAATAACAATGGGAAAACATTTAATAACAATGGGCAAATGTTTAATAACAATCAATCAATCAGTCATCCAATCAATCAATCAATATTTGTTTATTGCAATAATTCCCATTGACACAAACGCAAAAGGATTACACAGACTTTAAAAACATTGACAGCAAATGCGGTTAAATCAGATCTCAATTAGGTTTCAGTGACTAGTTAATAAATGTTTCTATAAAGCATACGGGATATAAAGTTTTTATCATTCTTTCCAGGCAACATGAAATTGTGAGTTCGTACTCGGAGATTGTGGGGAATATTTCGGTCAGCAGGGAAATCCTTACCTTAGTCCTTCCACGCGCTGACAGCGCATCGGGCGACACAGCTCCTCCATGCCATTCTGTCCTCTGCAGCTCCCTCAGCCTCTTCCCATGTCCTTCCGCCGCTGTCCAAATCTTGCATGATCGTGCTTCGCCAGGTCTTTCTCGGCCTCCCGCGTTTCCTTTTCCATGCCGACAGGGTCCAGTCCAGTGTCTGCTTCGGGATTCTTTCGTTGTCCGATCGATGTATATGACCTAACCAGCGCAGGCGCAATCTCTTCAACATACCCTCCATTTTCTCCATAGACGTTCTATTTCTTATATCTTCATTCTTTATCTTATCCTTCCAAGTGACCCCTAATATTCTTCTCTGCCACCGATGATGAGCCGCCTCTAATTTCTTCAGATTAGCTTTAGTCATATGCCATGTTTCCGAACCACACAGCAACGTTGTCAGGACCAAGGATGTATCTTATCGCCGTTGCTGTCTTTGTTATTAGGCTTAGTCCTTTATTTTTCCATATGCTGTTCAGTCTGTAGCATTGGCCTTTCCTAGTCTGACTCTGATCTCTTTGTCTCAGCTGCCATTGTTTGCAATTACACTTCCTAGATAGTAAAAGTCCTCCACCTCCTCTATCACATTCTCCCCAACTTTGATGTTTTCTCTTGCCTCCCATTTTCCTACTTTCATGATCTTTGTTTTTGAAGGATTGATTCTCAATCCAACCAATGCTGCTTCTTTTTCCACTTTGCCCATGAGTTCACTCATTCCCTCCCAGGAATCCTCCAGTAGTGCTATATCGTCTGCAAAGTCCAGATCTGCTAGCCTCTCGGTTCCTCTCCACTCCAAGCCCCATCTTTCCTCTTCCGTGCTTTGTCTCAATACCCAGTTGATTGTTAGCAGGAACAGCAACAGCGATAAGATACATCCTTGCCGCACCCCGGTGACAATCTGCAACCATTCTCCCAGTCTCCCTTCCACTCTCACCGTCCATCTGCTTTCTTTATACATTCCCTTTATGATGTCTATAATTTTTTTCTGGTATTCCATATTGCGCGAGAATGTTCCACACCGCTGGTCTCTGGACACTGTCAAAAGCCTTTTGGAAATCTATGAAGTTGACAAGTATATTTGTATTTCCCGCCACGCATTTCTCTATAATCTGTCTAAATGTGAAGATCTGGTCGCTACAGGATCTGTTCTTTTGAAAGCCCGCCTGTTGCTTTCTCAACACGGCGTCCACCGCCCCTTGTATTCTACTCAAAATAATGCTGGCTAGGACTTTCCCCGGTATGAAGAGTAACGTTATTCCTCTCCAATTATTACAATCGCCAAGGTTTCCTTTTTTCGGGATTGGTATAATCATCCCGTCTCACCAATCTCTTGGCACTTCTCCAGTGTTTCATATCATGTTGCACAAGTTCGTTAAGATTTTGATCGTCTCTCTTCCTCCATTTTTCAACAACTCTGGTTGTATATCATCAATCCACGCGGATTTTCCATTTTTTAACCTTTTCACAGCTTCTTCTACTTCCTTCTCCGTAATATTATCTAGGTCTATATCCAAGGTTGTCAAGCACTGGTCACGGGTGAAGTCATGTGTTGTCTCTGGCAAGATCTTGTCAAAGTGCTCTCTCCATCTTGCCGCTTGTTCATCATGTGTTCTGAGCGTGTTCAGCAGGGAAATAGGGTTGCAGAACATGGCCTGGGTCAGCAATGGCTGCATTGAATAGGCGTTCATCAGCCTGCCTGGCCAGTTCTGAAGCGCTTTGGATGGATGGGGAAAGTGAGCCAGTTCGGCGCATTTTTCTAAGTAGTTGCTCAATCCTCTCCCTGTCTCCTGCCCGGGTATAGCCCCACCACGCAGGGGATGCATACATTAGGGAAGCTACGGTGGTGGCCCTGGCTATGTCATGTAAGACATTTGGTGGAAATCCTTGGGACCTGAGGACTCGGAGGATGTGGAGTGAAGAGGAAGATTTAGATAGAACCTCTTCTAGACGAAGCCACATCCCGAGGTCAGAGGAGATGGTGACACCTAGGACACACAGGAAAGTAACGCGGATGGCCCCCGGGATAATAAGGGGAATGGAGGGGATTGTTTTCCTTCTGGTGAAGATAATTAATTCACAAATTTTATTGGGGTTGAGGCGAAGATTATTGCTACTCGCCCAGGAAGTGATATGTGCAAATTCTTCTTGGGCAGTATCTATATTAGAGGAGCCTATAAGGGGTAGGTGTCATCAGCGAATTTAGTGATAAAGTTAAAAGGATGTTTAGGGTGGAGATCGGAGTAGTTTATGGAAAAGAGTGAAGGACCAATTGCAGACCCTTGGAAGACACTGGAGTTAATGGTTTTTAGTCAAGAAGCGCTTCCCAGGAATTTAGTGATATGGCCCCCATCATGAAAGTATTGGTGAAGCCAGTTATAAATTTCATCATGGATGTCAATGTTAATTAATTTTTGGAATAGTGTGTAATGACGGACAGTATCAAATGCTTTTGACAAGTCAGTCAAGATTACTACTACATATTAATTGGAGATTAGTAGGTTAGAAATCTGTTGAAGAAGTATTGTTATGGCAGCTGTGGTTGAACCAGTAGGTATGAATGCGAATTGGTCTTTGAGCATATCTTGGATAGGAGGAGATTCGAAGGTTGGGTATAGGTGTCTGCGTACGATGACACGTTCGATGACTCTAGAGAGAACAGGAACTACAGAGATTGGCCTGAAGTCATTTGGAGAGGAAGGACGAGGAACTTTGGAGATTGGATTTATCAAGGCGATTTTCAATTGATCCGGTTTATGAGCGAGGGCTAGGGATCTGTTTATAAGGTGTGTAACTGGGGAGTAGATAATTGGTGCTAGTAGTTGAAGGAACCAAGACGGTGTCAGGTCATGACTTTCGGCAGTGGGTTTCAGATGATCAAGTAGGTGGAACATTTCACTTTCCGTAAGGAGAGGAATATTTGAAGATGCAGTCAGTTTTAATTTGGAGGGGATGTAGGCAGTGTCTGTGGAGATAGTTGCGAAGTAAGAATTTAAGTCTTCTGCTGTAATTTGACTTTGTAGGATTGTTTCGTTTCTGGTTTGTGTTAGTTCCGACAATGGGCCAATGTTTAACCAATATCGCAACACCATGAATATTGGCCTATATTGGCCCTATATTATATACTATGTATGGGAACAATTTTACTTAATTATCTGTAACTTTTACACCATCAGTGCCTGAGGCAGAAGGCATCAATTGATAGCACATCAAACTCAATCTGTAATCAGGTCAATATGTAGAAGGTCAGACCACTAAGACAAAGAGACAGTCTATGGTGGATAAGCAATTTGAAAAAGACAACAACTTTTAAGTTGAGAATGAAATAACTTTGGGGACTGAACAGAACAAAGAGATACAAGGAAAGAATTCCAAAATCAAAAAAGCCCCTTCACTTAGTGCAGTTCTATTTTAGGCATGACCAAAGAAAGGGAAACAAATAACCTTGATGAAATGTGACAAGACTGAGAAATAAGGACTGATTGTAAATGCAGTGGTTGACCAGAGTTCAATGCTTTATAAACCATGAGCCTCAAGTTGAAAGAGATCCTTTGCCAAATAGGAAGCAAAAACAACAATTTAAATCTTGGGTTAAATGCTCATATCTTTATGTAGTTTTTACAACTCTAGCCAGAGTTCTAAACCCTCTGGAGCTTCTTCAAATCAGAGTTAGTGATACGAGTACTAAGAGAGTTACAGTAATACACAAGACTGGAAACCAATGCATTCCCAGAGATATATCTTAGCAGACATAGGGACATGATGGCTACTTCTACACAAGGCACAAAAATGCATGTAAAACTATGTACAAATGATGATGATGATGACGATGATGATGAATACGACGATTTCTACAATGACGTAACATGACACATGCCGTTACAAGGGCGCTTTGACAGGCTTAGACAAATATGACTGACATACTCAGTAAAGAATATAGTAGTGTTAAAGACAACATTAAGGTTACAAGTAGAAACAGCCATCTCAATAAATGAGTCTCCCAGCAACACTAAAACCTTTCAGCTGCTGTGAAGTGCCCAGCAGTAGAAATTCAGTTTTTCATTGAAGTTTATTGGCGGCCATACAAGACTGCACCTCGTGAAAGGAGGAAGAAACAGATGAAGTACAAGATAAACTGTCAAACAAACTGTATATTTGAGTATCACCTGCATAAAAATGATATCCTAGTGGATGATTGCCAATCAATTTACCTAGAGGTGTGGTTCTAGTATCCTACACCTCTGACTTGAGATCTGCCACCTGAACTATGACATTTGTCACTAAAAGAGGAGGAGACATGTCACCTAAATATATCTTTGGTTGCAATAATTGACTATATGTATAAAGTTTCACACATTTTTTGTTTTATCCATGAATAAGTTGGTGCCCTGCGATTGGCCATCGAGTGGTGCTTTAGAAGTTTAGAGATTATGATTATGATTTTGAATAGCAGTTAGCCAGTATTAGTTATAGATTAGTCAGAAAGACTTATGTTTTAGTTTTGAACAACATTGGAGATCTGCACAGTAAATTGAATACATAAAACAAGAGCAATATCTATTTGCATGAGGTTTGAACATGGATAGGTTGACTGGTTAAAATGTAGTATTTAGTGAATGCATTGGTTTCTAGTCGCCTAGATTACTGTAACTCGCTTCTTACTTGTATCAATAAGTCAAAGATGCTGAAGCTGCAGAGAGTTCAGAACTTTCTGGCTAGAGCCATAACTAATACATCAGAATTTGAACATATAACCCCTGTGCTTAAATCTTTGCATTGGCTTCCTGTTCAGCAAAGAGTTAGTTTCAAATTGGGGCTCACAGTAAACTCTGGCCAGCCACAATACTTAAAATCAGTTCTTATTCCCCAGACTTATCGTTACTCAATTATCTTTGTCTGGTCATACCTAAATCACGAACCGTTCTTGTTGAACGAGCTTTTTCAGTTGCTGAACCTACTTTTTGGAACTCTCTTCCTGTGTCTGTGCATTCTGCTTGGTTGCTTGTGTCATTCTCAACTTAAAACTTGCCTCTTTCAAACTGCTTATCCACCATAGGCTGCCTCTATTTACGTACCGATCTTCTGGATATTGACCTGATTATGACTTGGTTTTGGTGTGCTATTGGGTGCATTAGATACCAGTGCAATAGGAGTTACTAATCACAGTTACAAATGAGAGGCAGATTTTAAAAGGGATTCTTTGCTCAATGGGCAGTCAGTGACAGGAATGCAATATATGTGCAATATATTGGTATTTGGGGGTCTTTGTTTTACTCTGGCAACTGCGGTTCAAACCATTTGAAGTTTGTGCAGATCTCCTTTAGTGACACTAATGGGAAGCAAGTTATAGTAGTCAAGGTAGACAAGGCTCCTGGAAACCAAATGCATTAGACAGTGTAATAGTACAGTTTGAGGCAAAAGAGATCTGATTATATGAAAACCTCATATGCTAAACTGAGCTGATCGGCATAATGCTAAAACACAGCAAGAAAATTACACGGTGTTGTCAAACACAATGCCCAATTGTGTACACAATTGGCATGGTCAACAAGTAAGCCACCGACTGACCAGAAATATATCAATTTAAGGAGTTTTTGGCATAGAAGAAGAAAAAAAGATTAAGAAGGATTCAGAAGAATTTATTATTAGCCATCGAAAACCGTACATCGTCACCAACAGGAGCTACCTCCAGCAGACTATATGATGAAAGAGTAAGTGGAAGGATGCCTATAATGGAAAGAAAACTTAAACAGTATTGGCAGTATTGTGAGATAAAAATGACTCAAAAGGAGAAATATGTTCAACAGCAGAACAACTGGATTGGGTTACAAGGAGGTCAAGTGTGTATATACTCTATTGAGGTCACCCATTTTTATAAGTTCAGAAGAAGAAGAACCAAAGAAGTCATGCAGTGGTTGAAAACCATTGAATACACCCGAAAGTGAAAAGAGGGGAGATAGTACTAGCACAGAGTATCAATTTCCAAAGTCCGGAGTAGTATTAAAACATTCTAAAAACCTTGAGGTTGGAGTAGGTAAAGAGAAGTGAGCAAGTTTAAAGCATAAGTTGTGAAAAAAGGCAACTCATCTGCCAAGTTCAACCAACTCAGGTTCTTTTTATGTCAGAAATGAAGGATGGTGTGTCCTTCAGTTGAAACCAAGTTTCGTGGAGAGCAAAAAAATCGACTGGATTATCCAAAATTTAGCTTTAAATAGAAGGGAACTTATTCCTGATAGAATTAATATTAAAATGGTGGAAAAAGTTAGTAGGTTCAATACGGTTAAGAGCAGGGTTTAGCTCAAAGCAACTGAAGCTAAACTGGCAATATATAATTATGATGTGTTATTATCTTGGTGTAGATTAAAGAGTTGGTATTGTGGTAAATGAATGGCATGAATCAGAAAAAGGATGTAAGTACATCACAGATGAATTCTTAGGTTTTGAATCAAGGTGAAATAAACTGGAGTTTGTTCTAATGACGATGTGGGGCGTGGCTTAGTGGACTGAGCAGATTTTTTGTGTGACAGTGAACAGCAAAGAGGGACAATGATAACCAAACTGTTGTGAATGCTGAATATAACAGGACATGAGTTTAAAACTTATAGGAAAGACAGACTGATAAGCATAAATGGCTAATCCAAAAGAAACTGAATGCCTAGCACAGGTATAAGAGACAGAGCACAGAGAACAGGGCAAGAACCTTCAAATTGTGGGCAGACTCATAAGCTCAATGTAATTAAAGGGTGCCATGCCTATGTTAGTTGTGGAATTATGCCTACGGGTTGCCTCCTGGAACGCCTTCCTCCTACGATCTCCGATCATTCGTATCTCAAATTTACTCTACCATCAGTTCACCTACAGCCAATCCACTCCATTCGGAAGATGCGAGGATGGAAATCGTTTGACTCTCAGGCTTTCAGCGTCGCTATCAGAGACTCTCTCCTCTCGTCACCGGGTCCTGCACTTGACATTCTCACGGTTCCTCAATTATTTGATCTCTACACCTCCACCGTTACCAGTCTGCTGGATTCCATGCTTCCATGTCGTCAAGTAAAGACCCGTCATCGACCATTGGCTGTCTGGTTCGACGCCGACTGTCATAAACTTCGCCGTCGCACCCGTTGCTTGGAGCGACGCTCTCGCCGGACCAAGGATCCTAATGACCGATTGGCTTGGATTACCCAGCTTCGTGCCCTTCATCGTCTCTACCATCGCAAGGAGGCTGCTCACTGGGAGAAGCTGGTCTCACGCAATCTCAAAAACCCAAGACGCCTTTGGTCTTCCATCTCGGGTCTACTGGGCCGGCCTTCTCGTCCTTCAGAAATTCCTGCCTTCTCCGCAAATGAATTCTTGACTATGCTCACGGAAAAGACTGACCGACTCAGAGCCTCCACATCAGATGCTCCTCCACCGACGTTTACCACAACGTCTTCTGCTTTTGACGATTTCCGACCCATATTGGACTCGGACCTTCGTACAGTTCTTTCATCAGTTAATTTAAATTCTTGTGAATTAGATCCTCTTCCCCCTTTCATTCTTAGTGACATTTTAGATGATTTTGCTCCATTTCTGCTTTATCTCTTTAATAGGTCCCTCTCTGAAGGTTGTGTCCCCGCCTCGCAAAAGCGGGCCATTGTTTTCCCCTCACTCAAGAAGCCCAATCTTGACACAAACCTCTGCCAAAACTACCGTCCAATCTCTAATCTATCATTTCTATCTAAAACCCTTGAACGCCTTGTCTCTCTTCAACTTCTTCCCTATCTGGAACAATCTGGGCTTCTACCTCCCTTTCAGTCAGGTTTTAGGGCTCACCACTCCACTGAAACTGCCCTCCTTTCCTTGCTTTCTGAAATTTATTCAGCTGTTGATAGGTCCGAACTCACCCTTCTGGCACTATATGATGTCTCTGCAGCCTTTGACATGGTGGACCACACCATTCTTCTACAGCGTCTTGAGACCTCTTGTGGTCTGAAGGGCCCCCCTCTCCAGTGGTTCCGGTCATACCTGTCTGATCGCACTCAGATGGTTATCTCTGGTGAATCTAGAACTCTGTGGGTCCCTATTAAACTCGGTGTTCCGCAGGGCTCTGTTCTGGGCCCTCTCCTCTTTATTTTGTATACGGCTGGTATCCCCTCTCTCTTCCCCATCCATGGGGCTTCAGGCCATCTCTTTGCTGACGATGTCCAGGCTTATGTCCATGGGCCTCCTTCCTCTCAACTTCTTCTTGTTCAGCGCATCGAAGCTCTTTCTCGTGATCTTCATACCTGGATGTCTTGCAATCGCCTCTCCCTCAATTCGTCAAAAACCCAGTTTATCTGGTTTGGCACTCCTCAGCAACTTAAAAAACTCGACTTTGCTGTGCTGTCTCAAAGGTTTCCGCTTTTCACTTTCTCGTCTAGCGTTCGTGATCTAGGAGTGACCCTTGACAATTCTCTCACC
This sequence comes from Allolobophora icterica, assembly GCA_963556255.1. NCBI lineage: Eukaryota > Metazoa > Annelida > Clitellata > Crassiclitellata > Lumbricidae > Allolobophora > Allolobophora icterica. The sequence goes on from OY744602.1 coordinate 29,713,076, forward strand.
TTTACTGAACACATTTCCAAACTCACTCGCACTTCCTATTTTCACCTAAGGCGCCTTAGAGCTATCCGTCGCTCTCTGTCATCTCCAATTTTCACTTCAATTGTCCATGCATTTGTCTGCTCTAGACTTGACTACTGCAATTCCCTCCTCATTGGTCTTCCCAAAGTCCGTCTTGCTCCTCTTCAGTCCGTTCTCAATGCTGCTGCTAGATTAATTGCCCGTCTTCCTCGATTCTCTCATATCACCACCTTTATGGCAGAAGAACTCCACTGGCTCCCGCTTTCTGCCCGCATCCAATTTAAGGTCCTCATCCTTGTCTCTAAGGCTCAGCTTGGTTTCGCTCCAAAATATTTATGTGACTTATTTCATCGCCCTCACTCTGCGGCTTCTCTTCGTCCTCTTCGTTCATCTGACCGTTTGGACCTCCTCGTTCCCCGTGTCAGGACTTCACTGGCTCAATCTAGGATCGTTTGCTTCCATTGGCCCTGCTCTTTGGAATGGGCTTCCTCCGTTTGTTCGTTCTTCTATTCTCTCAGGTAGCGTCTCTTCCTCTTTTACCTTTCTTAAAACTTGCTTTTTCTCTCGGGGTCTATCGCACTGGGAGCGCTTCTGAATGGCCCTCCCGCTAGAAGCGCTTTATAAATATCCGAATACAATACAATACAATACAATACAATATGTGAGAACATTGCTAGTGAGAGAGAGAAGCTCGCTGTATGCGATGGAACTGAGGGAAAAACAGGCTAATGTGGGTGATGAGGGGGTAAAAATAAAGGAACATCCAAATTAGATGAAAAATAGACGTTTGAATACAGAAATGAGAAGTATATGATACTCTCTTTCAACAGGCTGGTTGGAATTGTGCATTTTGGGGATGAAGCAGTTAGAGATAATGTTTAAAACGACTTTTGTCATATGCATGTTTATTGACTTTGTCTAACAGGATGAAACTTCCAAGTCCCTGCCAATTTCCGATCATGGTTTTGCATAAAACATCAAAGTACCAAGCAACATGAAGTTAGAATTACCACAATCTAGAATTATGATTAGAAATTAGAATTGCTGGCAGGGCTGTAGTGGTCAAATTAGAGGTGAGTACATGCTATCGGTTAGTTTTCAAAAACAAATAACAGGTGAGTACAAATGTTTTGTGAGGCGAGTATACGATCTCTAGAGACGAGTACACACTGTATACCAGTGTATACCCTCGACTACAGCCCTGATTGCTGGTCATATGATTGACAAGTGGAAGAAGTGTGAGGGAAGGTAGAGGAGATAAGGATGAAGCAGAAGCCAGAACGATGACAAAGAAGAACCCGAACCCTTACTCATCTATGGGTACAATTGCTTCCCTTAAGGGCGTCTATGTGATGATCATAAAAGGCGCAATATAAGCGCCCATGCAGGCAATACATACTAACTTAATCTTTTAGGCATAGGCACGACTCTACTTCGTATCTGTAGGCAATATGCACAGCATTGCACAGGTTACAGCACATCTATCCAAACATATTCGTAGTCACCTTTTCCCCACGTATTTTACTCTGCCTATCGCACCTTAAACCTAGCTCCTGCCTATTTTGAAGTTACCTATTCCAGGCGTATTCTGACTTTGCATATTCCAGCTTACCTGCGTTTTTTCTGCTTCTGGGCGATCCAGTTTCCGGTAATGAAATTCAGACAACGCCCACCTGTTGGAATTCTGCAACGGAACAAGCAAAGAAGCCAATAAAAATGCCGTTGGTTGGCACGTTGACGGCAGCCGAAGTGGCCTGGCCCCGTGTCAATACCGTGACGACCAACGACCAGCGCAGGCGTCGGCCTCCGATGTTAGCTAAAGATCGACACGCACCAGCGGCGCCTCTACTTAGAGCGCCACACAGTTTGCGTCACATTGACGACGCAGCAGAAGGTACCTAGGTCTGTCATACACATGTATGAACGCCAGCCGAAAACGAAGTCTAAGCCTACTAGGACTACCTGTTGAACAAGTCAGGTTGCTCAGACACGAATGCGCATGCAGTAGCTATATTCTTAAGCAGGCATATGCGCTGGCAGTCTCTCTCTTTCTATCTCTCTGTCTCTCTGTCTGTCTGCCTCTGTCTCTCTCTGTATGTGTCTGTCTAGTCTGTCTGTCTGTGTCCGTCTGTGTCTGTCTACCTGCCTGCCGGTCTGTGTCTGTCTGTCCGTCTGTCTGTCTGTCTGTCTGTCTGTCTGTCTGTCTGTCTGTCTGTCTGTCTGTCTGTCTGTCTGTCTGTTCCTCTCTCTCTCTGTCGCCACCGTTTGCCATGGCCAGCCAGCAGAGTCCTGTGTTGGAATTCTTTATCTGGACCCATTCTGTATAGAGCCTAACTGCACTGGCGGCGATCTTGTTTGAGATGAGATCTTGTTTTTCTGGTGAAAAAAGAGTTTTGAACTGATCTGCTGAAAAAGAGGTAAAAAAATGTTTCGCACGAAATTTGTTGTTACCTCTTTGGTGTTTCTTCAAAATGGGGGGACAGATGTATGGTATGCCCCGCCCACTGTTAAAGGTGGGGTCTTGGCCTCCTCGACCTCCCCGGGATCGCCGCCCATGCCTACCTGCTCTGTTGATTTACACCATCTTTCAAAATTCAGATGGAGAAGTGGTGTGCTCCTTCCACCTCATCCCACTCAGTGGTACAAAACCTTACTTAAGCAAACAAAACTTTAGTGTTTTAGGCTTGTATAGTTCTTTGCGTTTTAGTTTTTCCACATGACATACACAGAACTATGGTGGTGCAAAGAATAGTGATGCCACAGGAACGCTAATGCAGCATATGATATTCTTATGCATGTATGGATCATTATCCGAAAAGTCCCGAATTGATGTCCCATGAGGGTTTTTTGAGTTTTTTCGATCATTTCTTCAAATTGGTTTTGCCTATCCTTCAAAGAATGAGCAGATGAACATTTCCCATAATTGTTGTAACTGCTAGATTTTTGAAATTTATAATAAAAATTACTAAATGTATACAAAATATCATTACCATCCTCTGTCCGAGACGGTGTACAATGCATTAAATTAAGCTTTTACGCAAATTTATGCCATTACAACCTGTAACAAAGGTATATTATTTTGATTAATATGGAATAATATGGAATAATTAAACATTTAGACTCATTTTCGTAATATTTATTTCTTCTTGGGCCTATTCATACTTGTCCATATAAATAATCATCAAAGCCATCCCAATTTTTGGGAAGCCTATAACTTTTAGAGAACGTATACTTACTAAAAGAAAAACATAAAGAACAACATATTGTCAACTATTAATGGAATCTGATGGAACAGATTTGTGTTGAAATTCATAATGTTTTATTTTTAATTTAAGTTTGTGTTGACCAAATTACAAGAAAAGTAAATTTCTGCTTCATTACCATCTAGTGTTGTATTTTCTGGTTTAGGTATACATTACAACATTGATAACTTATTTTATTTGCCGCTCTTGTTGAACTGATTGAAATTACTTATCTGATGGAGTAATTCACGTGAAAATGTTTGACGGCTGTTATAAATTTCATCATTATGTCATTACCATCCGCGGTTGGTTTTCATCATTACCATCCGTATACATCAGATTTTTGCTATTTTCTCATGACAGTCCCATCTTGTCACGGATGTTAATGACTCATTGCTAAGAGTGAATTACATGTATTTTTTGTGAATTATTTGATATGAAAATAAATTGAAAGTAATTAGAATTTGCTAGCAACTCTTAAAATGTTGTTCAACTTGTATCTAATGCATATAACATACAGTTATAGCTAATGCTGCACAGATTTTTTTGTGCAGCTGAAAATAATATTTCTTATTTTAAATAATTTCCAAAAATTTCTTAATTTCTTGACCCCAGACTAATATATTATGTGAAGGAAAATCCTGTTGTATTCCTACTTAATGCTGGTATCGTCTACTTTTAAGAAATTGCCATTTTATAAGCACCAGAGGAATATTTCAGTTCCCTGTGATTAAATACGATTACACAAAAAGGGCGGACTGTAGGCCTAATGAAAAAAGATGAGTTTTTACTTTATAAATTCTGAAAAAAAATTAACTTGTGATTAAAAATATAGTGAATTTCTTTAAAATTAGTTAAATTTAACTATGTACATGACTAAAGAAAACACTTGCAACCAATTTTTGGGAGAAAAAGATCTTTAGTTTTTCTGAGACGAAATTTGAACATTTCGGATAATGACCCGTATATCAATCAATCAACCAATCAATCAATCAATCAATCAATCAATCAATCAATCAATCAATCAATCAATCAATCAATCAATCAATCAATCAATCAATCAATCGATCAATCGATCAATCAGTAAATCAACCAATCACACCGAACTGTCATAAATCCTGAGTGACCCGGCTTCGACGAACAAAGTATTCGAAATCACAACGTGTTGACTGAATAATAAATGTAGGTATCTACTGTACCCCCACTTTTTGGACTGGGGGGTACTGTACCCCCCACTTTTTAAACAATGTCAATCAATCAATCAATCAATTGATCAATCAATCAATATAAACTTGAATAGGCCTATAGCGCCCCTTCAAGAGGCGCTCCCAGCCCAGTCACAGTTGAAAAGAACTCAGCCCTCAAGTCGAAACCAGTCGCTAAAGCTATCGACTTATATTGCGACTTCGTTCACTTAATATTTTACTTATTGCTTTAATTGCGGTATCCAAGTTTCGATTTTTGAGGAAGACATAAGCAGTAGGACCATAGGCGTAATTTGTGGGGGTACGAGGGGTACCCGTACCCCCCACTTTTTGGACTAGGGGGTACTGTACCTCCCACTTTTTAAACAGTGTCAATCAATATTTTTGTTATTGTGCCTTCCCAGAGAATGCAGTCCCCGCCAAAGTGCGAAAGTACTTAGACACACATGTAAACCGAGAGCCAAAATTAATGAGAATACTGAGAGGGAATATGTTCAAAACGGCCACCATGCGAAAAGCGAAATTTGAGAAGTAATTGGTACCCCCCACTTTTTAGACCAAAGTATTGGTACCCCCCACTTTTTAGACCAAAGTTACGCCCATGAGTAGACAGAAGCAACACTTGCTTATAAGATACGAGTCACAGTGCAATAAACTAACAAATCAATATCAGTGGTCTAGAGCGCCGTGGCTGCCATGGGCAAAATGTGACAAAAATTGTGAATCTCATCACTGCTGATATAGGACTATCACTATTTTAAAACATATAGTGTACAAATAGTCGCAACACTGTAGTTGAATACAAGGAACGTTGCTCGTCATTAACTAATTTATTTTGTCTAGGCATAACTCGCGGACCCAATTATTGAAAAAATAACTTAAAATTTAACCAAAATAATAGGCAGACTATTTCCACAATACAAGCTTGCTTATGATGATGAGGACTAGGCCTATTAATATAAAAGTGATACTGACACTGTTATATTAACGTCCTGCAATAGCCTAATTGTGGAGCACAGTCATATTTGAAAAGAAATCGGTAATAATCGGTTTCGCGAAAAACCAGTAGTATCAATGGGAGGGATGTACTATAGCCTAGTGTATGAATTGAAAACACAGCTGTTAATGCTAAAACCAAGCATGTTAATCGTAAATGAATATTTTCAGAAAGCTCTCACGGACCCCGCCCTATCCTTCGCTGGCCCATCTTGGTCCGCGGACCACAGTTGCCACTTTTGATCTTGTGTCCAAGAGGTACATCATTTATATTTAGGCCTATAGCACCCTTGCCTTTGTAGCGGTGGCCTTGGAGACCGCCGGTGCATGGGGCGTGGAAGTTCATACTGAGGACTGGAGTTCATATCGGAGTTGGGAAGCCGGAATTGGTTAAATTCAGCCGGATCCCTCCGGATCTGAGATCATGGGCGGAGATCCAGGGGTCGAGGGGGACCAGACCCCACCTTTGAGAGTGGGGGACACAGTATACAGTTCACCCCAATTTTTAAGAAAGACCAAAAACGGTCAACAATTTTTTTCGCACATAGTTTTTCACCTCTTTTTTGACCAGATCAGTTCAAAAGTGTTCCGTGCCCCCCACCTGTCAAACAACTTCAAGCTCGTCGCCAGTGTCTGAGATCCGGCACCTTTGGTTTGAGATCCGCCAACTGAACCATGAGATCCGCCACCTAAAAGTGGAGAGCTATCACCTAAAAGTCGCATAAATATATCTTTGGTTGCAGTAATCGCGATAATAGGCCTACCCGTCATATTTCATCCACTTCTTAGTTTTTATCAGAATAGCGAAAAGCCAACAGGCTATCAATTATAGATTAGCCAGAAAGACTAGGGCCTATAGTGTTTGTGCTTTACACAAATTTTGAGATCCCCACCTCTGGAGGACCACTTTAAACACTGGAAGCCGGATAACGGACGTAACCCACGATCCACTGGACTGGAGACCTTACAGGGCCTAACCTGCAGGCTTATTCCAGCAGATTTCGGTGGCTGTTCAGAGGGGGAACGCCATCTGCCTGTCCGGGACATTGCCACCACACTCTGGGCCTGTTGAGACAATAATAGAAATGAAAGTGTTCTGCATAATGATGATGACGATGATAATAATACGGCGAAACGGAGCCTTACCGTCTGACCACATGAAACAAGACGATCCAGCTCGCTGCCTCGCTCTGTCTATTCCCGGGGGTGGAGGGGGGGTCGGCTTCCCATAGTCAAGCGGAAGACTGACGACTGGTTTCATCCTTTATTGGAAAATCGAGTAAAGATCGACTACCGTCGATACAACTTAATTCACCAAAACGTGAAGTAACATCGCGGGCGCAGGCAGTTTCGCAGTCCAGACGAATATAACTTAAGGACTCGACGCGGAAAGGCGTAGATGTAGCGTGCGTAACTGAAAGACGTGGGCCATACGACGTGGGTGACGACAGCGCTACAACGACGTAAGTAACTGCAGTACCTGACACTGACGAGTCTGACGACGTCAGTAGCACAACAACGACGTAAGTAACACTGACGAGTCGTAAGTAGCACAACAACGACGTAAGTAACACTGACGAGTCGTAAGTAGCGCAACAACGACGTAAGTAACACTGACGACATAAGTAGCGCAACAACGACGTAAGTAACACTGACGACGTAAGTAGCGCAACAACGACGTCAATCAATATTTTACTACTGTGCCTTCACAGAGATCGCAGCCTCAGCCTTGCTTCGTGTATGTAAGAAATCGGTACCCCCGCTTTTTAGACAAAGTTTACGCCCCTGGTAGGCCTAACTACATGTAGAATCGACTACGTAAGCAGCGCAAACGACGACAAAAGAATTTACACAGCGTAACAACGACGTAAATAACTGCCGCGCAAACAACAGCGCAACGACGTAAGTAGCTAACCTACGTGCAATCCCCTACAATATTCCCAGCCATGGGCGGCGATCCCGGGGGTCGAGGGGGACAAGATCCCATCTTTAACAGTGGGGGACACAGTATACAATTGTCCTCCAAATTTGGAAGAAACACCAAAAAAGGTCAACAAATTTTTGTCACCTCTTTTTTTATACCAGATCAGTTCAAAAGTGTCCCGCCCCCCCCCCACCGCCAGTGTTCCCAGCCCAGGTACCTCCGTGATCTCTTCACCATCCAGATAACCCAATTATCCTCCTATCTCAGTTTTTCTCGAACCCCGGTCACAACTCATCTCAAGTTCTGCAACCGAACCGTATCCAACATAGCATAACGCCTCTGGAACGATTACCCCTCTGAATTCCAGATTCTCGGTTCCTCCATCATCATTGCAACCCGTCCTCCATCATCCTCTTCATGTTCCTCTATCTGAGAGGGCAAAATATGTATGACGTTGTCAAAGCCACGGCGCTGTCAAGGTTGCTCTACGCCTCCTCGGTATAGTGGGAATTTACAACCCAGAGTGAGCGTGAGAGGCTGGGAGCCATCCTTAGGCGCTTGATAAGGAGTGGTTATCTCCCTGATGACTCTCCGTCCATCCAGCAGCTGTGCAGCTTGGCCGACAACCGCCTTTTCTCGGCAGTTCTGGGTAATGAAGGGCATGTCCTGCAGTCTGCTTCCGCCTGTAAAGGTGACTGGATATGCACTCCGAACCCGAGCCCATAACCGAGCTATTCCTTCGGCTGACAGTCTCATGAGAAAAACATTCTTAACTAGGATGCTGTACTCATAATTAGATGAATAACTCTCTGATTAACACTATTTATATAGGTTAGGCCACTGCTAGTTTTTCAGGGCTGTGTATGTGCGATCGAATGTTTTTATGTTTATGTAGGCCTACACCAAAATGCGGTTCGCAATTTGTTTAATAAAGAATATTCTATTCTATTCTATCAACCCCGGGCTTTCCACTCAAAACTGAAGTCTCACCTTTTCAAGTCATCCCATCTCAATCTCCAAACTTCTAAAGCGCCCGCTTTAACAGCTGCTCTGCCTCCTCTCTTGATCTGACCCTCTGGAAACCAGGCTCGATCTGCTTTGAACTACTCTCTGGAAACCCTCTGTGATTTGATGTAGCGCACGTGATAGGCTGGTGCCCTGCGCTTGGCCTTGGAGTGGCGCTTTAGAAGTTTGGAAATTACGATTACGGGCACGGATGCAAAACTTCTCCGTCCGACAGGCTAACATAAGTCGAGTTCTTCTGACCGCGAGTTGTAGGCCTAGTACGTGACTGTACGTCCTCTATCTGCAGACAAATAGGCCTACAGTTCTTCTATTCGACGACGTATTGACCCGAAAACTCTCTCCCTGCAACTTGACGAAGCTTGCTCTATCCACGCTTCAAATGTAGCTCGTGACCTTGGAGTTCTCCTTGACAGCAAACTTTCCATTCCAAGTCGTGATATTGGTTCTATCACTAAAGTCTGTTTTTTTTCATCTCCGTCGAATTCGCCAAATCCAAAAACGCTGTCTAAATGAACACTGCCTGCGCGTGCTGGTCCATTCAATATTTAAATTGTTATGTCCTGGATTGACTATTGTAATTCGGTGCTTTCTCGGCTATCAAAATCTACCCTTGCACCGCTTACCTCTGTTATCCACACCGCGGCTCGTCTAGTTAAAAACATCGACCCTATAGACTACAGAGTATAGACCACATCACTCATTCTCTAGAGTCTAGACACTACAACTTCATAGGTTACCTTCATGGTTATCCAGGCTCGTATATCCTTAAAAATCTGTTTTCTGATGTCCAAGATTATGTCACGTTCAGCTGCACCTTACTTGTCATCTCTAGTTACACCATGTGCTGCCTTGTACCAAGGCAAGGCTTAGGGCCTACATTCAGCGTCAAAAGGAGACTTTATAGTCAAAAGACAGAATCTTCAATTCTGAAATATTGAAATAGGATGTTTGATGTCTAGCTTAATGGAACTATCTGCCAGAATCAGTACGACGATTAGGCCTAACCTTGATAAATACTTTTAAAACTAAACTCAAAACTCATTTTATTCTCTAAGTACTAGGCCTATAATTAATTACTGCATTGTAACGCATCCTTGGAGTAAGACTCTGTTTTATTAAGGCGCGTTATAAAATATAACTGTCGCGGTCGACTCCTTCGATCGCAACGACGAACCAACGAAGGAACTATTAAAAGATCTTTATTTAAAAATAAAGTCGATTAAGTGTAGAGTAAGTCAACTCGTCTATCAAATATCACAATCGTAGACAGCACACAGGTTGGCTGGTCTCGATTGAACGTTATACGATTAATGTTTCAACGTTTACAAATCTTCGTCAAAAGGCCCTTAATGTACAGCAGGTCTATCTTATATAGAGTTCTCCCGGATTCCAGAACGTTCTGTGACGTCACTGTACTTTTCCCTGGAAAGTCCTACTGAACACGTATATCCTTGTTGCATGCAACGAATTAATGTTGACAGCTTGCTGCAGAATTTTCCGTGCGTTGTAAACAAGCTTGTTGACGCGTCGGTTTTCTTCCCTTGATGCATGCACCCGCGTAGACCACGACATTCCCTCCGCCCTCAGATGATGACACGTCTTCAGCACCATCCCGAACGGGTCATCACGATCAAGCCGGGCCTCCAGACTCCATCTCGACACAGCATATACAAACAAAACAAAACACATCAGTTAGTCAATTTATCTATACAATTTGCGGGCTTGATCCTTGTGTGTCGGGCCATTCCCCCCCTTCACCATCCGAGTCACAACCGAGAGAGGAAATCAGCCACCGTGTTCTGACGTCCAGGACGATATCGAAAGTCCACGTTAAACTCTTGCAATGCTAACGCCCAACGAGTCAGTTTCGCACTCTTAGGGCTTGCATCTGTGAGATAAGACAAAGGATTATGATCTGAATAAATGATTATCTTTGATAAGAATATCCATGACTTGAATCGTTTAAGTGCCCAAATTACTGCGAAAGCCTCTCTCTCAATTGTAGACCAATGCATCTGTGTATCTGTAAGTTTAAGGCTAGCAAAAGCAATTGGTTTTTCTTGACCTTCTTCGGTCCACTGAAACAAGCAACACCCGACCGCGGTGGCACTTGCGTCAACACTTAAACCAAATTCCTTAGTGAAATCAATGGTATGCAACTGTGTAGCTTTACTGAGATCATCCTTTAACTTATCTAGTGCTTCTTGATGCTTTTGCTCCCAAGGCACCTTCGTAGGTATGTTATCTCGTGTCAAATCAGTTATTACCCGTGCTTTTTCAGCTAAAGCAGGTATAAAATTTCGAAAGTAACTGAAAAAACCCATAACCTTTCTAACTTCTTTCTTTGTTGTTGGAGGATGGATATCATTGATCGTAGCGATCTTACCTGGATCAGGTTCAATACAACCTGACCCTACTATATGGCCAACAAACTTTATTTTGTTTTGTGCAAAATTACATTTTCTTAAATTCAAAGTGAGTCCTGCTTCCTCAATAGTTTGCAAGAATTTCTCTAGATGTTCTAAATGGTCATTCCAATTCATTGAAACCACTGCCATATCATCAACGAATGGTTCGGTAAAACTTCGCACTGGATGTAAAACTTGGGTCATAGCACGAATAAAGGTATTGCTAGCGGACTTGAGTCCAAACGGCATTCTTGTGAACTCAAAAAGTCCTGCATCACATACGAATGCCGTAAGCCATCGATGTTCTTTCCGAACTGGAATTTGCCAATACCCCGATTTCGCGTCGAAAACACTAATAAACTTTGCCCGTCCCACCTTTTGTAAGATGTCAGCAATGTCTGGGGTCGGGTAACAATCACCTAGAGAATATTTGTTAACATGGCGATAATCAATTGCCAATCGAACGCCATTTTGACCTTTGGGTCCCTTTAAAACGCAAACTACCGGACTGGCCATTTCACTTTTCGATGGTCGAATGATGTCTAATGCCAACATTTCTTCTATCTGGCGTTGTACTTCAGGTTTAAGTAGCTCAGGTACTTTATATGCCCTTAAACGCTTAGGAGTGAAATCATGAGTTATCTTAATTTCATGTTCTAATACTGGACAATACCCAGGTTTATCCACAAATACTGCCGTGTGCCGATCCAAAATTTCAAAAAGTTGCTTCTGTTCCTCTTGCGAAAGATGCGCTATAATCAGAGGATCAATTCGCTTACTCGGGCTTATTTGTTCACGTTCTTCCTGATCTACAACCTCTACTATACCAAATTCTTCATCTTGATCAACAATTACTGAACAGCTATTGATCATCGCTTGTTCGAGTCGTTCATGGTATCGCTTGATCTTATTTGCGTGTAAATGTCTTTGTTTTCCCTCTATTTCTACTATATAAGAATATGGGGATTTAACCTTGACTACGGTAGCAGGTCCTTGCCATCGACTATAAAATTTAGAACTACCAAAATCTGGTGCTAATACTGCTACTTTATCTCCAACTTCGTATTTTCTGTCAGTACTACGCAAGTTATAATAATCTGCATACCGCTTTGTTTCTATATCACTATAGTAATCTGCATAAACTTTCGCGAATTCGAGGTTTTCCTTCAGTGATTGGAGATACTCTTCGGGTGATTTACCTAAGTTAAGAGGTACTTTTCGTTCGCCAGCCCACGATTCCTTCAACACACTAAGTGGACCCCGAGGAAGAGTTCCATAAACCATAGTGAATGGCGAAATATGAGTCGTGCCTGAAGGTTTTTCTCTAAGGCTCCACAGAACAAACGGTAACAATTGGTGCCATCCACGAGGATCAGATTGAGCAAGCTTAAAGATCATGGTTTTCAAGCTTTGGTTGCATCTTTCAACCAATCCCGCTGCCTCAGGATGTCCAGGGGTATTAAATCTGGGACTACAACCCATTCGCCGCAAGAATTCTTTCGTCAAACGACTGGTAAAGTTGGTACCACAATCAGAACTGATGATCCTTGGAATAGAAAAAGTTGTAAAAACTTGCAACAGAGCTTCACAAACTCCCTTTGCATTCAGCGATCTAAGAGGATACGCCATCGGCCAACGAGAAAATTTGTCCACCAGAACCAGAGCATAATTGTACTGGGGTTTCGATTTGTTGGATTCTCCAGTCACTACCATAGGGCCAATACAATCCATATTTAGATGGTTAAAACAGAGTTCATCCGCCCTCGGAATAGGAGTGATCGGGACTCGATCTGCCACTTTAACTGGAGTTCTTAGTTGACAAATTTGACAAGACGCACAATATTCGCGAATCCTCTCATCCATTCTTGGAAACCAAAAGTTTAATTTGATCCTGGCTCTCGTTGCCTTAAAAGCCATGTGCCCAGCACATGGGGCATCGTGTGCTACTCGCAAGACAACCTCGATTCTATCTTCCGGTAAACATAATTGATTAACCTTATGTCCCATAATTTCCCCTTTGTGGTACAGGAGGTTATTATCTATAAAGAAATTATTTTTATTCTGTCTCGCTTGTTGCCAGCAAGGTATAAGACTGTGACAATTCTGTTGCTCACGCAATAAAGTATCATTATTCGCTACTCCCTCATCAGACTTGAACTCTGTTGACTCAACATCAAGAAAATTATCTGAATCATCAACTAGTTGCTCCTGAGAATATTCATTCACTTCTGACGGCAAGGATTCGTTGCTGTTACTTTTCTCGATATTAACTTCTAAGTTATCTTCTTCTGCCCCTTTATTTATTTGTCCACATCGATCTACGCCAGCTACCATCACTACATATTGCGAACTATCCCTTAATAGGTCCACAACATGGGGTGTCAGAATAACCCGTTCATTTAGTTCAGGGACTGCAGCGAACATGACGCACAAAGATGGCGCAATGTTCGTCGTTCCTTCCATTGAATTAACTAATTTCATTTGTAGGTATACTACATCTGCCTTACATCCTTCTCCCTGAAAACCAATTATATTAATCCGTTTAATCACGGGTAAGTTTAGTGACTCAATTAATTTCTTATCAATACAACAAATTTCTGCTCCTGAATCAGATAATGCTGGCTGAGAAGGGAGATCTTCAATCTGTACATTGATATACGACCTCTCGTGTAATCCCTCAATACTATTCTCGTATACCCTTACAGCAGTTTCCAACCCTATTGGTTTAGAATTATCCAATAAATTCCCTTGCTTTACCTGTTCAGGTATCTCATGCAACACGTTGACCTTCTCAACAAATAAGTCGATCACTTCTTCAGTTGGGTTCCCACATATACAAGTACTCACCTTTTTAGAACTTGGTTTGGTCTGGCACTCCCTTGCCATATGACCCTTCTGATGACATAGGAAACAGAGACCCTTTACCTTGGCCTCCTCCTGCGACACCCTCGCACCTATCTTGGCTTCACCCCTTATTTCCGGTTTGGGAGACTTGGGTTGAGCTGTCTGGTTATTGACTTGAACATGTGGTTGACCTCTCGTCCAATTGTTATACTTCGGTGTCGGATGACTACGGCATACTAAGTCATTCCCACCATCATGCGACGCTACATAAATGTCAGCCGCATTAGCTATGTCTTCACAGCTCAACCACTCCTCTTTTTCTTGGGCCAAGATATAATCTAAACAAGCCTTCGACAAGGACTCCTTAAGCCGATCCGCAACCAATAAACTTACAAGTTTATCAAACTCATCAGTTATCTTTCTACTTTTCAAATAATACATAAGAGCCACACGCAATTTGGATGAATAGATCGTAAATGATTCGTCCGATGCTTTGTGCAACGACCAAAATCGGGCTCTAAGATTTGAAGGGCTTATCTTAAACTCCCTTAGCAAAAACTCCTTCAGGAATTTGTAGTCATGGAGCTGTGCCTCAGTAAGGCGCATGGTTAATGCCTTAGCTCTTTCACTTAAAATGGCTAGCAATAATTTTGCTCTAACATCTTCATCCACCTCATACACATTAAACAAACCATCCAAGTGATCAAAGAAACCTGGAATTTCTATAGGGTCGGAAGGAAATTTCCAAAGAATATTCTTAAGGGCATCACTATAACGCTTAGTACGACTTGCTAAAGAATCTCTAACATTTCGTTCTTCCTGCTTTTCCTTCCTCTCCCTTTCTTCTTTCTCTTTCCGTTCCTTCTTTTCTCTTTCTTCTTTCTCTTTCCTTTCCTTCTTTTCTTCCTCTCTCCTCTTTTCCTCCCTTTCTTCCTTCTCCTTCCGTTCCTCCCTTTCTCTTTCTTCCTTCTCCTTCCGTTCCTCCCTTTCTCTTTCTTCCTTCTCCCTTTGTTCTTTCTTTTCTTCCTCTCTCCTCTTTTCCTCCCTTTCTTCCTTCTCCTTCCGTTCCTCCCTTTCTCTTTCTTCCTTCTCCTTCCGTTCCTCCCTTTCTCTTTCTTCCTTCTCCTTCCGTTCCTCCCTTTCTCTTTCTGCCTTCTCCCTCCGTTCCTCCCTTTGTTCTTCATATTTACGGATTTCGAACTCCAGACGGCGCTTCTGCAGCTCGTAATCCACTCCTGTTGGAGATATTGGACTACCCTTAAATTCCTCTTCCTCTTTTCCAATCTCCATGGCCCATTCTTCCATTAATTGATTTCGATCCCATGACAGAACATCATCTTCGTCCCTTCCTGCCTTCATAAGATACATCCTAAGGCGCTCAGACGACATTTTGCGAATATTCGCTTGCATCTCTGTTGTCAACGCTTCCATTTTTACAAACAGTCAGTCAACAACAATCCACAAAAAAAAACAGACACCACGCGGCAAACCCGCCACACAAAAGGAAAATTCCACAACCCAAAGTGCAACTATGCAGTATCCAAAGAAGTACACTCGCCAAGTACGCAAAAACTATACAAGCTCTGGCCTCGATCACAACAATGGATCAAATTTCAAAGAAATAATCAGCAGATATTGAAAGAGAAATAATGGCTGCCTCCCACTCGGCTGCAACTCCACTCTCTTTTCTCCTTCTCAGCCACGACAACACCTAGGATCTTACCCGTATGTTGACTGCTGTCTTCTGCTGTCTCAGCCGAACGACGCACTTCGTCCGTCCGACTGTCGTATGCCGATTCACCCGTCTCCCACGGTAGAAAGGCGTCTCGATCCGCTCGCTGTCTGGAACAGACCGTCTCTTGATCCTCCGGGTTGACTCCTTCCTCCGCCGGCTCGCGTCTTCTTCACCGGATCCAACACCGATGATCCCACCGCTGCCACCAATAATGTCGCGGTCGACTCCTTCGATCGCAACGACGAACCAACGAAGGAACTATTAAAAGATCTTTATTTAAAAATAAAGTCGATTAAGTGTAGAGTAAGTCAACTCGTCTATCAAATATCACAATCGTAGACAGCACACAGGTTGGCTGGTCTCGATTGAACGTTATACGATTAATGTTTCAACGTTTACAAATCTTCGTCAAAAGGCCCTTAATGTACAGCAGGTCTATCTTATATAGAGTTCTCCCGGATTCCAGAACGTTCTGTGACGTCACTGTACTTTTCCCTGGAAAGTCCTACTGAACACGTATATCCTTGTTGCATGCAACGAATTAATGTTGACAGCTTGCTGCAGAATTTTCCGTGCGTTGTAAACAAGCTTGTTGACGCGTCGGTTTTCTTCCCTTGATGCATGCACCCGCGTAGACCACGACAATAACTTATATAGTGTTTAATCTAGTCCCTCTCTTCTGGGGGGGGGGAGAGGGGGCGAACAAGGTTTGTGGGGGAAAGGGGACCAACGAGCGTCATATTAACTAAAACAAAACCGATCTATTTTGATGACTTTTTTGTGAATTTCATCCATGTCCGAAGATTCGAGGACCTTTTTTTGGAATTTCATCTTACAAAAAAACTTGATGACCTGTTTTTAGGAATTCGTCCCACAAAAACTTGATGACTATTATAGGAATTCGTCTCCGAAAAATTTGATGACCTTTTTGCGAATTTCGTCTTACATAAATTATAACAGTTATGTCGTCAACAACAACTCAAAACTATTATTTGACTAGAGTATTTACCCGTCATATTATGACGGTAGTGTATATAGGCCTATATGCATCGTTGGTTAAAACCGACCGCAGTATTGACGTCACAAACGGTTTCTGTTTCACAATAGATTCCAGAGCTTTTTTTCGACAGGCACACGCTCTATGGATATTATATGTAGGCCTATAGACTAGAGTATTTGCCCGTCATATTATGACGGCAGTGTAGGCCTATATAATTATGTCGTTGGTTAAAATGCTCTGATCGCCGTCGTCAAGGTGCGACCGTACGTACGGTAGCCTACGTACGTTATTTTTTCTATAACGTACGTACGGTACGCGTACGTTATTATGCCGTAGGCCTACGTTACCGTACGTTCACATCTGTTCATGACGAAAATAAAATACATAACACCATGTACATGAAAAGTCAATAATAGTTGGTGATTGACGGTCGTAAACAATTTTAATAATAATAATAATAATAGCAGAGATTTAAGTGCCATAGTTCGTAAACAGTCGAAAGGAAATCGATGCAACGATTCAGAAGCACTTTAACCATTACAACGGTCATCTGTGGCTGTTCAATGATCTCTACTATCAAACTTTTAAATTCCAAATTGCTAATATTCTTTCTAATGTATAGGTCCCCCTAGTGTGAAGAATATTAAGATTTTACGGTACACTTTATACTAGCCTTATAGGATGGTCAGTGCCAGAGGCAATTTTATTGGCAATACTAAATTTCGGTACCGTTTGTAAATAACTAGGTCTGCTTACGGGGAGACTAATACTGTAGAGCTAAACTGATCATTTTTGACGTACGCGTACGTTACAAGTCTATAGTTATATTGAGGTTCTTTGTGAATGGTCAGATAAATTTGTGGCATATTTAACGTACGCGTATGGTACGCGTACGTTATTTTTTCCGATAACGTACGTACGGTACGCGTACATTATTCCGGGAGGTAACGTACGGTCGCACTATGGCCGTCGTCAAGACGGCAGTAGGCCTACTGACGTCACAAACGGTTTCTGTTTCGCAATAGATTCCAGAGCGTCCTCCGACAGACACACGCTCTATGGATATTATATGTATGATTCTTACATTTCTCTGGCATCTGGGGGGACATAAATCCTGGAGGAGGGAATTCCCCCAAAAGGTGTATAAATTAAACACTGACTTATATAGTTGTAGGCCTATTGTATTCTGCTGAACTGGACCGGATGTTAGCAGTATGGTCGCGTTACGGTGTTCTAGAAATTGTCCGTGCTATTATTATTATTATTTTTCCCCCGAGGTACATGTAATCCCTCAGGAGTCTAAAAAATTATGCTAGGAGCTGTTGTTGAATGTCTGAAAAATGAGGCCTCGTCCTCCGTAACATTAGTGAAAGTGCCACGAAATGCGATGGCGTTGTAGCGCTGAAAGAAAAAAGTGACCTCCCGCGGCTCTCCAGAAACGGATGAGAGACGCTATTATTATTATTATTATTATTATTATTATTATTATTATTATTATTATTATTATTATTATTATTATTATTATTATTATTATTATTATTATTATTATTATTATTATTATTAATTATTATAGTTTAAAACAGCTATTAAAGCAATTGAGTCATGACGTATAGTTAGGTCTAGCTTTGATGGGCCCGCCTGTCCTCGATTCCTGGCAGCCCTGACATTATGCCCTGATATGCGACTGCATTAAAGCGTTGAACTGTTACTGATATGCTTTGGAAAAGGAATGCTGTCTCGCGGGCGTCGCCAGTGATTGCCGTCAATCGGCGGCCGATTTCGGAAACGAAGACGAGACCTTCTTTGTTGTTAGGGCCCAATGTTTCAACGGCGATGGGTACAAAAATATATCTGGTCTCGAGTTCTGAATATTTTGTGTGTTTCCTTGTGGCTGCCCTCTCCGCTGCTCCTCCGGCCGCGACCGCCGTCTCAGGGAGATACGATGCGGCAACCGTATCCACCACGGTCGCGTCCCATATCAGAGGGCGTCCGCCACTCCAAGGGATCAGAGTCTGGCCATCTGGTCTTTTTCCGTCGGATCTGGTCAGTCCTGATGGCTCCTTGATCGCCGGGGTTCCCGCTCTATTCAGACTGCGGTGAACAATGTCGTTGATGGCGCTGTGACTGGCCTGTCGACCGAAACCGAGCGAACACGAGAGGCCGTGCGAGCGCTTTGCTGAGACGAGGGCGCCGCATGCGCAAGTGTGCGGCTCACATATGAGTGCGCCCAAGTAGGCCCAACCGCAAGCCGACCGCCATGCGCACGACCTTGTCGCTCAGTCTGAGGCCGAATGCGGTGAGCGGGAGAGCATGTAACCAGTCAGAGGCGTGTGAGGCCGTTATGGCCTTTAGGCGTGCAAGATCGTAGTTGCTGTTGCTGCGCAGATTCGCGTCGACATACGATGTCACCCCGAGAAGCAGCGGCCTGTCCCAATGTGACTGTTTGTGGCCAGGAAGGTTCGTTGGGTTCCAAGTTCCAACGATCTGCAGCCAGTCAGATAGTGCAGACGTGTTGGCAGCGTCATCGGTGTTCGAGGCCACGCCCAAGATGAGAGACTGGACTGAGAGAGTGCTTGAGGCTGAAGCCAAAAAGGCGGGTAGTGCCAGCGAAGTCACCTTCCTGATGCCCAGCCCCCCAGCCTGATTGGGAGGGTAGCCTGCGTCCATTGATCGTCGCCCGATCCCATTCCGCATCACCTCGTCAAAGTCCGTCAGCCTTGGGTGGCCGTGGCAAGGGGTGCATCTCAATAAATACATAAGTTTAGGTGAGCCTAGCGAACATTTAAGGATCAGGAGAGCGTCTTGTCTGGCGATAAGCTGTAGTTTGTCCAGTGCGTTGCAGAGGTCGGCCACGCAGGTGTCCAGGGCCGAGGCGAGGGCGTCAGCTGGCGAAAGCGGGGCGCCCAGGAGCGTGGCCGATGGGGGGTCAATTCGGGCGAACTGTCCCAGAGGGCCCCTGCTGGCGCCCTGGAAATCGGTAGTGACCAGTCCGCATTTTGCGCGGTTAAGCGTGAAGCCCAGGCGTGCGCATCCACTCTCGATCAGGTCCACATCTGCCTCAACCACCTTGAGTGCACCACCCAGGTGAGGTCGTCCAGGTATCCAAAGGCCAATGGTGATGATAGCTGGGTCAGGATCGGCTGAAGCGGCAGGCAGAAAAGCAGAGGTCCCAAGGGGTCGCCCTCTTGCGATTGTACAGTGAATCTGCCAAATTGGAGAGATGTCGGCGCGGCGTAGGCCAGGTGGCAGAAGGCCGACAGTGCGGGAATGACCTCGTCAACCGACGCCAGCATGCGGTCTCGGTGTAGGCTATTGAATGCGTTCGAGATGTCCAGCTTCACCAGAACGGTTCCAGGGTCCATGTTAGACTATGTAAAAATCTCCGGGTTGCGTGAGTTGCCGCCTCGCACCCTACCGGAACTCCCACCCCAGCTGCTTTGGGGTCAAGTAAGGTGTGACGCGTGGGATGGCGTATGCGTTTGCGCATTTAGACGCAAGTCTGCGCCAAACGTAACCTATGGCTGTCGGGCGCAGAGAGTTCCTCCGAATATAGCCTTACGACGTTACGCCGAGCCTAACGACCTGACGCAGCTCCTGCGGGCAAACGCCGGCCAGCAGTAGGTTTATAAAAGCCGTCGTGGTCCTCAGCATTATTATTATTATTATTATTATTATTATTATTATTATTATTATTATTATTATTATTATTATTATTATTATTTTGCCCTAAGGTACTTCATTCCCCCAAGGTCTTAGAAATTAAAAGCGTTATGTTTCTGGAAAGGCTATTATTATTATTATTATTATTATTATTATTATTATTATTATTATTATTATTATTATTATTATTATTATTATTATTATTATTATCATTATTATTATTATTATTATTATTATTATTATTATATTATTATTATTTTTTTTTCAATCATTGCGTTATCATTATCCGGTTACATTAAAGTCGGGATTCTGGTTCCCCATCGTGCCTAGGCACGCGATAGCATTGAACCTCTGGATTGTGATTGATAGTTTTTGTAACAGGAAGAAGGTTTCTCGAGGATCTTCCGTTAATCTCGTCAATCGTCGGCCGAGTTCTTTGATGAATGCCAAGCCTTCGTGGTCCATAGGTCCCATCGTTTCTATTGCGATTGGAGTGAAGCAATATCTCAACGATAGCTCCGCGTATTTGGATTTCTTTCGAGTTGCGGCTATTTCTGCGGCTCCTCCCGCTGCTGTAGATGTCTCGGCCAAATATGATGGCGCAAAAGTGTCGATGATCGTTACGTCCCAAATCAGGGAACGCCCGCTGTTCCACGGAATCAGAGTTTGACCATCAGGTCTTTTCCCGTCTAGTCGGGAGAGGCCAGCCGGTTCCTTGATTGAAGGGGTGCCTGCCTTAATGAGACTGCGCAGCACGATGTCGTTTATTGATGCGTGTCTAGCTTGTCTGCCGAAGCTTAGTGAGCATGCCAATCCATGTGAGCCTCTGGCTGAAACCGTCGTTCCGCATGCGCATGTGTGGGGGGCACAGATGACTGCACCCAGTCTTAGGCCCACAGCTACTCTCAGTGACTCGTCATCCAGTCTTAGGCCTTGTGCGGCTAGCGGAAGGGCATGGAGCCAGTCTGAGGCGTGCGGGGCCTGTATGGCATTATTATTATTATTATTATTATTATTATTATTATTATTATTATTATTATTATTATTATTATTATTATTATTATTATTATTATTATTATTATATTTAACAATAATGATTAAATAATCTGAAGCGCCATCTCAGCGTCACTATTATTATTATTATTATTATTATTATTATTATTATTATTATTATTATTATTATTATTATTATTATTATTATTATTATTATTATTATTGTAAGGCCCCTCTATTAATCCTGATCCTCGCTGCACTCACGTCATAAGTTCTAACTCATGACGTAATGTCAAAACATCGTTAGGCTCGGCGTAACGTCGTAAAGCTATGACGTCACGTCGTAACGCTTGGCGTAGTGTCAAAAGGCAATGACGTCACGTCCTAAGGCTCGGCGTAAGGCCATGACGTGCCATGACGTGATGTAACGTCGTAAGGCTCGACGTAGTCCACATCATCGACGTATAGGCCTATTGGGATGGTCCACATCGACAAAAGAAACAAGAGGGCCCAAACTGGCACGATAATAATAGCCTAGGCTTCTATAATTATATTGTACTAGCTGGTGAACCCGGCGTTGCCCGGGTTTCGGAGGTTTGGGCCAGGACACCATGGTAGCGGTCAAAACGGGGGACGCGAAACTGCTTAACCCGGCGTTTTGGGTGTTTCAATCCCTCTAGCGAATAAGCAACAAAACACTGCTTAACCCGGCGTTGCCCGGGTTTAGTTCAGTGAAAGTTTCAATCCCTATAGCGAATCCGTACTGTAGCTGCTTAACCCGGCGGCGCCATCTGGCGAGTGAAAATAGGTTGAGTGTAAGTTTTTTTGGCAGCTAAAAATGCATTGCCCAGGTAGGTTTTGGCCTGGGAGACCATGGTAGGGGTGAAAACGGGGGACGCGAAGCCTCACACTGGGTGTGTCATGCCCACCCCGACACAGTAGTGAAGGTTTCGAGTGAAAAGCTCGAAACTGTAGAAATGCATCCCGGTCAAAGACGCTGTGACAGACAGATTCTTCTCTTTATTTATATAGAATGTATTGTATTGTATCTAAACATTTATAAAGCGCCTCTCACAGTATTCGCTAATCAGAGGCGCTCCCAGTGCGAAAGACCCAGTGAATAGAAAGTGGTTTTAAGACAGCGGAACAGCTTTAATTCCTGCCAGTGCAGAAATTCATGCAAGGATTCAGGCTCCATTTGAGCTCACTTTAAAACTCAGCTATATAATAGTACACTGACCACACACTGTCAGCGGGAAGTTGATGGAAAGGACTGACTTCACGCCCTTCTATGCCGAGGCCAAGGAAATGAAGGCAACACCAATTCACATAGCTGCATTTCTCTCAGGCTAGCTTACGGGACTGCTCTTATTTTCTCTGTAGCGATGGTATATATATTACAAAAGGCATCTACAGAAGGCACATCAAACCAACCATAGTCACATCATGCCTACATGGGTCCCATCAATGAATTAAGTGGGCTCATGGGCTTGAGCTGCCAAACAGCACCCCACCTGGGAATGAGGTGGGGAGACCATTATCCCAATAAAATTGTATGTGGGCGACAAGTGGGTTCATGGGCATGGGCTGTTCACTTTGAACACGTTGGGTTTGATGCCACAAGCCCATTAACCCTTTAACGACGAGAGGAATTAGTTCTCCATAAATGTTAGTACATGCCCGTCGTTAAGGTTTTAAGAGACCATCCATACCCCCTCCCCTCGGTTGCACCTCATACATTTTGTGGACCCCTCCCCCATGTGTACGTACAACTAAGCTTCTCTAACTCCTCTTTTACAAAAGTTAATTAGCTAAAGTCATCTATAAGACATTTATTTTACTTTAGGCAACTGCACACAAAATCGCCTATATCCGATCACCCCTTCCCTCATTGTGTACGTAATATATGGATGGCCCCTAATTGACTTCTGTGAAATCCGATTTTTGGATGGATGATAAAAAGTGGGCTCATGTGCATGGGCTGCCAACATCGAACCCACTTGGGCTTGATGTCAAAAGCCCATTAACCGACTTTTACAAAACCTGATTTTCAAAACATGATTTCCGGATGGGTGATAAGTGAGCTCAGAGGCGTGAGCTGCCCATACCAAACCCACTTGGGCTTGATGTCACATGCTCTTTAACCGATATTTGTAATATCCGATTATTGTGTAGATGACAAGTGGGCTCATGGGCTTGGGCTGCCCATATCGAGCCCAGGTGTGAGCGATGTGGGAAAATCCGTGAGCCCATTAATCGCCCATCCAAAAGTCGAATATCGCAAATGTTGGTTAATGGGCGTCTGTCATTAAGCCCAAATGGGCAGAGTGAGGGCAGCCCAAATCCATAAGCCTACTTATCGCCCATCCAAAAATCGGATATTGCAAATGTTGGTAAATGGGCATTTGATGTCAAGAACAAGTGGGCTCGATGAGGACAGCTCAATAGCATGAGCACACATCACCCACCCTAATGTCTGATTTTGCAAATGTCTGTTAATGGGCTTCTAACATCAAATCCAAGTGGATTCGACGTGGGCAGCCGAAGCCCATTATCACCCATTCAAAAGTAGACAATCAGAAATGTTGGTAAATGGGCATTTGATGTCAAGAACAAGTGGGCTCGATGTGGACAGCTCAATAGCATGAGCACACATCACCCACCCTAATGTCAGATTTTGCAAATGTCTGTTAATGAACGTTTACCATCAAGCCCAAGTGGGTTCAATGTGGGCAGCCTGACTGCAGCCACTGTTTGCGATAGCCAGCCTTCATCAAAACTGTCAACCAGATCAGCAACTTTTGTGATTGTTCCCTACTTTGTCAAGATAAAGGAGGCTGCTGTAACAATCTTATTATTACACATAATATCCAATGTGTTATGGATTGAATTGCGTTGTGTTTATATACACTGTACCAGTGATATTTCAGTTAACTGAAATTGAAACTGAAACGAAAATTATGAATTTCCATTTAACGAAAACTGAAACTGAAACGGAAATTATTTGCAAAACGGAAACTGAATAGAAACGGAAATGAAAATGTCAAAACGAAATAGAAATAGAAACGATAATTAATTTCGAACGGAAATTGTTGAAAATAAGTAAAACTTTTCTGCGTTTGTATTGGATTTTAGTTGGGCTAAATCGCTGACTACGTAACTCTAGGGACCATTTATTCTGGTCATTATTCGATATCCATACATCGAAATCTATGTTGTCTGTTAGAGTTAGGTTGCTAAGTTTTCCATTGAGAATGAGTTTATCGCGACTATTGGCTGGACGCAAGCGCGAAAGCGGTTTGGCAGTATTTTGTTGATGATGAGAAAACGAAAAAGAGTTCGTGTTTAGTGAAAGTTTGATCAGACGTTAACAATAAACCATGTGGACTGCAGCTTGTCGGCAAGAATTAGACTAATCTGAAGGTAAAATATCTATCATAATAGTTTGAAACTTGCGTGTGTAACGCCTTAGGCTGGAGTGTTACTGGGCCTGGGCCATAAATTAGACAGGCCCACAAACAATAGACGTACAGACGCACAGCCAGACAGACACCTTCACATTCCCTAATTCATTCAATCCTCCGTCTTCCAAGCGTTCTCTAGGTTAGAGGTTCTCAAACGGTGGTACGCGTACCACTAGTGTACCACCAGGTCGCTATAAGTGGTACGCGAAAAAATAAAAAAAATAAAATTTTCTATGAGTTTATGCCCATCTTTATCAATTTTCCCATCTTTCTTTGATTAGCAATTAACTATATTGAAGCCACTATTCTACGTAACCGTAATTGTAATCTCCAAACTTTTAAAGTGCCACTCGAAGGCCAAGCGCAGGGCACCAACCTATTATGAGCGCTATTCACGTCCACCATGCGCTTCTTTTTCTTTAAATTTTCTATGACTTTTGCCCATCTTCTTTCTGCGTCCACCATGCGCTTCTTCTTAAAAGTTTAAATTTCTCTACGCTAATTGCAAAGGGACTTCGCGCTCGTCTGTTGTTTTTGATCTGACCTTTGCTGGTGTTATGCCAATATTCGATTTTTTTTACCTGGTCGTACAATAAAAATACACTTTGAGAACCGCTATTGTCTGTCAACGCAAATATATCTATGTAGAAACTGAAACTGAAATTTTCCAGAAACTGAAACGAAAACGGAAATTATTTTAAAACTGAAACTGTAATATAAACTGAAATTATTTCAAAACTGAAACTTGAACTGAAATAGAAATTACGAACCCAAAACTGAATAAAAACTGAAACTGTAATTATTTTCAAAACTGAAATATCACTGCACTGTACGCATATAAGACAAGAACAGAGAAACAGAAATAGGTAATTGTTCATGACGTCAGTCACTTAAATTACTGGTCAAAACATAATATAGCACTATTTTTTAATTTGCTGATAACTGAAAGAGCATTTTAAACAAAGATTTACTATGTTAAATTTAAAAAATTCATCAAGACAGTCCTCTGGTTCTACAGTGAACATCACATCTCTTTCTTCTTTTTTAATATTTCTTACGAACAACATCATCTCTTCCTTTTAGCTCGTCTGTCCACTGCTTCTGAACTAATCTGGCTTTTTCTGAATAAAATAAAAATTCATCAATATAGGAAACAGAGACATTCATACACACAAATAAAGAGACAGTGCAATGTATTGTGACACCATTATTATTACAGAATATGCAACATGAATTTAGCTAAACACAAACAAAGAGGAACTGATCTCAGTGATCTCTTACACATGATTCTATGTATTACTATTTTTATCAGTTAAACAAATAATATAGTGCCAGTGTCTAATGAACGAGACATAAAACAACGGCACACTAACATCAAACCATACTCGGATTAATTCCCAGAAGGTCAGTCCAATCAGACAGATACCTTAATGAGGACAAACCAGCTGATAAAGGTGGTCTACCCAGGCAGAGGGACATGGATAGCCAGCTCAGTGCATTGTGGGGCGTGGTGGCTCAGCGGTAAGTTTGGCGCCTTGTGACCGGAGGGTTGCAGGTTCGAATCCCACTCTAGCCGCTGCGTACGGACCTTGGGCAAGTCCTTCACTCGCAATTGCTCGTGGCGCTTCGGCGTGAAAATTCCGGCACAGTATCAAATGCTGTAGTCGGGAGTGCCTCTGAGTAGTGGTTGACTTCGAGAGGCGCTATAGAAATATCCGGAATAAATAAAGAAAAAAAATTGAAGCTCTTTCTCATGATCTCCATTCCTGGATGTCTTTCAATGGCCTCTCCCTCAACTCATTCAAAACACAAATCAATCTGGCGTGGCACTCCTCAGCAACTTCAGAAACTTGACGTTGCTCTGCTTTCTCAAAGGCTTCCGCTTTTCTCTTTCTTGTCTAGCATTTGTGATCTAGGAGTGACCCTTGACAATTCTCTCACGTTTACTGAACATATTTCCAAACTCACCCGCACTTACTACATAGGGCTATCTGTCTCATCTCCAATTTTCACTTTGATTGTCCATGCATTTGTCTCCTCTAGAATTGACTACTGTAACTCCCTCCTCATTGGTCTTCCCAAGGTCCGTCTTGCTCCTCTTCAGTCCGTTCTCAATGCTGCTGCTAGATTAATTGCCTGTCTTTCTCGATTCTCTCATATCACCACCTTTATGGCAGAAGAACTCCACTGGCTTCCGCTTTCTGCCTGCATCCAACTGAAGGTCCTCATCCTTGTCTCTAATGCGCAACTTGGTTTCACTCCGAAATATTTATGTGACTTAATTCATCACCCTCACTCTGCTGCTTATCTCCGTCCTCTTTGTTCCTCTGACCATTTGGACCTCCTTGTTCCCCATGTCAGGACTTCACTGGCTCAATCTAGGTCTTTTGCTTCCATTGGCCCTGCCCTTTGGAATGAACTTTCTCCATCCGTTCATTCTTCTGTTCTCTCAGGTAACTTCTCTTCCTCTTTTACCTTTCTTAAAACTTGCTTTTTCTCTCTGGTCTCTCGCACTGGGAGTGCTTCTGAATGGTTCTCCCGCTAGAAGTGCTTTATAAATGTCCTATACAATACAATACAATACAATAGTCTTATGCTGAGGCCAAAATGACATAACATAGTGAGGACACACATTGCGAAAGAAATCAAAAATTCCAATATGTATGTATGCACTTATGTACCTTGACAATTATATAGCACTGCTTGATGCAGTGGAAGCATGTGCCACTTTTCACCAGTGCCATACTGCTGCCACATCTCCTGCAATCCCAGGTCTTGGAAGTATGGTGTGTAGTGTAGCAGTAATGCGAAAGTGTCTGTGTCGTTGAAGACTACG
Organism: Allolobophora icterica; assembly: GCA_963556255.1. NCBI lineage: Eukaryota > Metazoa > Annelida > Clitellata > Crassiclitellata > Lumbricidae > Allolobophora > Allolobophora icterica. Next base: position 29,740,427 of record OY744602.1, read on the forward strand.
ACAACTCTCTTGCACTGTTGCACATGAACAGCCTAGTCTACATGCACCACCAACCTGGCATCTGCCTCCTCGATCCAGTTCAACATGGGTATCTCTTCACAACCCGTCACTATTGCTGGAAGCACTTCATCATCAGAAATAACAGAGCTGTAAGAACTTTATTCCTAGGGTACTATTCAGGCCAGTGGTTTCAACCTTTTTGTAGTAACGGAACCTTACACAAGGCACGCATTTGCTCATGGAACCCAGCGTGTTTCACCAGTCCAATATTTCAAGATATAAATATTATTGTAACTTGTAATGTTAACTTGCAAAATTTGCAAACCTTTCCATAGCCATAGCTCTTCCGCCTCTCTGGAATAGATTACTGCCAGAAGTACGACAATTATGTGACCCATCCTACAAACTCACCAAAACCTCAGCTCTTGATATCTCTCCGCAGGTCTTTCACTCAAATCTTAAACAATGATCTTTCAGAAATCTTATCCAGATTCCTCCTCTTCCCCTTACCTCCCTCGCCACGCCATTCTAAACACCATCCACCTAAGCCGTCTGCCTGCCTGACCCCTCTAGATCTTGACCTAGAACCAATTTTGATCCTACCTGCCTATCGATTAGTTTGACTGAGCGCATGTGAATAAGTTGGTTCCAGCGACTCCACTTATTGGCGCTCTAGAAATCTTGAGATTACGACTACAGTTAATGTAGGGAAAATATTTAGATTTTATTTTCCCCCACGGTACATATGATCCCTCAGAAGTCTAACATATGAGCTGTTGTTGAATGTCTGAAATATCAGGCCTCATCCTGTGCAACATTAGCAAACGTGCCACTGCCACAAAGATTTTGTAAATTTTAAACTTTGAATATTGTGTCTAGCAAGAATGACTGAAAGCTGTGCAGAACTCTGTTCACTGCTCATCATTTTGTGAATTCAGTTGGTGTTTTTTAGTTTCATTTTGAACTCCAGCAGAACCCCTGGCCGTCACTCGCGAAACCTTAGGGTTCTGCGGAACCCCGGTTGAAAACCACTGATTCAGGCACATACCCTGAAAGCAAGGACAGTCTCAGCCATAGGCGAAGACTCTGGGGGGCAGCCGGGGCACGTGCCCCCAATAATTGAGGAGCCAGGGCAAAGCCCCCCAAAAATTGAGAGGAGAATTTCTTCAAATATTAAAATATTATGTTTCAATATAGACATTAGACAAATTTCTTCAGAAACAGAAAAACAGAGACACATAACTGAAATACTATCAGAAATTCATGATGAAAAACAAAGATTTATTTTTATCTTCAATATGAAACAAATTTACATGTAAACAAAATACCCCATTTCATACGCATTAACCTAACACCGGAAGCCACATTTGTCTACATTGAAAATCTGCAGCTAGTGTACATAATTGGCTAGGGCTGGCTGGGTTCGCTGTCTTGAAAGTGGATGCATTGACAATGGTAGTTTTAGACAGCCTGTTACTTAGAATCCGCTTATCTTGCTGAGTGATGGCGTGGTGTTTCTTTATTTTGAAATTATACGATGCACTGCGTGAAGCATGTGGAGTGCAGCGGCGTGAGATATATAGAACAGCTGCGTTTTGTTTACATGCATACTGACTGTCCAAACCAGAGATGAAAAAAGTTTTTTTGGTTTTTGGTTTTAAGCAAAAAACAAAAGAAAAAAGAAAACTACAAAATTAAGAAAAAAATTCTTATTTTTGTAGAAGTTACTTTAATAACATTGATTTAATGATTTTTATGATTTTGTTTACATGTAGATTTTCGGAAATCGGAACTGAATTAAACTGAGTTGGAGCCATTTTTCATGAGTTTTATGATCCAAATTCCGAAATCTTAAAAACAACCAAAACAACAAAAAAACGACTTTCGTCTTGAAAAAAACTTGTTTTTTTACACCTCTGGTCCAGACCCCAAGCCTCCCAATATTTTGGACAAGTTTACGCCAGTGGTCTCAGCATTAGTCTGTCCGCCACGCCCACATCTACGACTGACAGTCTCTGGCAGTCTCTATTTTCCATAGATTTAGTTTTTTCTTACTATTTGTTCTTATACATGAATGCGGTGTGCCATTCTTATATAATAAACAAATATATACTATACTACTGCTACTTTAAAATGCTTTATATCTAAGAGTTGATTAGAAGCAATCATCAACTGCAGAAGTCAACAGATCAGATTATTCCTTATGATAAAAAAATTATCAATGGATGGCTCTATATAAAACATTTCTTCTGCATTATGGAATATCAATTAAAACAGAAATTCAAAGATTACCTCTTATTGACGTGCTCTCTACCATCAGTTTTACTGGTCACAGCAGTGGATGTGCTTGGTCTCTCTCTCAAAGGACAATTCTGCCGTCTATGGTCCATTTGTCCACAGTTATGACAACCTAACATATTGAAAAATATTTATTTTCAGTATTTATTTCCAGTCTCTTTCACCTTTGCAATGCGCAGACTGCTAATAATAATAATAATAATAATAATAGTAATAATAATAATACCCGGTAATAATAATAATAACAATAATAATAACAACAATCTTCGTTTATTGACTCAAACTGACAAGTTGCAAGATTACATGATATAGTAGTCACAGACAATAACAAGTTTAACAGGAGTCAGGAGAGGACCTCTACATAGCTGCAACACTTGATAACAAGGCAATTGCCACTTACATATCACAACCACTTCATGAAACTATAGACAAGATCAGCACTTGGAACAACTTCTTCAGCAAACTCATTAGCTTCATTTGGAGTGCCAGTGCCCCATCACTAAGAACTTTAGCACATGCTCTCTGCCAGTCAGCAGTAGAGTATATTGTGTTCCAGTAAGGTGCCACTCGACCCATGTATGGATGGTTGATCCCCCTCCCATCATAGTTCACTGTAGTCATAATTGCAAATTTATATAGAGCCTCTTCCAGAGGAACTCATTAGAGGTGTTCCCTTTCTAACAAAATGACTCTGTGGTTGAACAGAATGGCCTACAAGTGCTTGTGGAATAGAGGCAGAGATAGGTTGAGGAGTTCATGTCATAGGTTGTTGGGCAACTTATTCCAGGAGGATGGGCCGATTACACCTAAACTTCAATGTTGTACTGTGGAAGTTTGTGCTTGTGGAACAGTCAAGTCACCTTGTGCAGCAGAACAGAGAAATCTGTGACCAGGGATGGAAGAAACTGAGATGCAAAGTTCCTTCAGACACCTACACAATAACGAATCGGCATCAAGATTTTAGACGCAAAGCTCTTTTGCATAGGTAACAAGTGATTATCCTCCAACATCAAACAGGATATACACTGTATGATCAACCCTAGGTATGCTGCTAATCGGCAACATTTAAACTTGACTAGAGCTGAATGATGCAGAAAAGAGTTAGGTCTGCATAAATGGCATTGCCATACTCCACGGAGAGGGGTGTCAATAGGGACATGTCAGGAACACTGTTTCCAATCCAGCTCCACTGCTGCCAGTATTAAACAACATTGCACCACCTCATCTCCATAGGAGATACTGTAATGCCGCTGAAAAAGAATGATGAAAACAAAGAGTGACCATGTCATCATGCCTCTGAATGGTCCATACCGCGAGAGGCGCTGTATAAATGCCCATATACAATACAATACAATACATCGCAACACACCCGTCAGCAAACCTCTCCTTGAGTCACCCAAACGGGGGTCTTATACAACCCTGGTCATGTACTCCACAAATTGCTCCCACCCAAGAAACCTAAAAATTATGTTCTCCGACCTCGGTCTCACGATAGAGTGCTTACTCCATTGGAAGAATGCTATATTCATATTGATTGTAATACTGTTGTTTTTTAACTGTTGCATTATGTATTGTATTATTTTATGCATGTACACTGGAGTGCTAATCTCTTGCAACCGGTTAATAAAGAAAATACTTACTTACTTACTTACTTACATGCTATCTAAGAAAACAAAAGCAATTTAGGAATGGAGTGACGAATGATCTACACTGACGCTCATCATGTCCTCGAGGCTTCAACTTGCCTGATGACTCTGGTCTGCACTAAATCAATTTTGAATGGACCAGTGTTGGAATGCCTCCACCGGTACAAGCCACTGATCCTTTGTATAGTACAAGCTGCAATGGTTGGCAATTGCTTATTCATCTCACTGGGGACGATGCTTGCAACTAGCTAGGCATGAACTGCAGAAACTAGTAGCAGTAATTCCTACTTTTAACATTACAGATTCATGCAAATTGCTGAATACCAAGAATTGGAAAACAACAGTGCACCAATGAACGCAAAAGGAAAAATATACTGTTGCTTCAACTTGCACTTAAAAGCAACTCTCACCAGATTCTCTGCATGCATCTCCTGAACTAGACATTTATACACAACTATTCGAAGCCACTCCTCGCTGGCCTGTAGTTATTTGCTTAAATATTTTACACTTTGTGCAGTCATTTATTTGTAAACAGGAACCCATCAAAAAACGAAATCTGAATTATCTTTCGCCTGGTATCAAAGGTACCCCAACCTGAGGTGTGGCAGCCTTGCACTTACTACTATAAGTAAAAAAAGTAAAGTCTGTCCATATCCTCAAAGTGGGACGTAGGTGAGGCGCTCAACTCCTTTTCTAAGCCCTTAAGCCAGCAATGGACGAATCCCAAGGTCCTAGACACGAGGCCAGTGATATCGCAGGACTTGCTGTTTACTTCCCAGCTTACACCGGCACCAAATTTACTTACTACTATGCCACGAAATAAATCACTTGAAAATTTCATTCCAAATCAAACCATAACTTGGCACTATCTAAATAAATCTCAGTTGTACAGCCATGACACCTTTTACGCAAAAAATTTACTCCTTGTTATTTTACCAATTTTGTATTTATACAGTGTAATAAGATATTGGACAACAAGCATCAATCGATGATGTGGTAATAGGATAATAGGTTACGTCTTAAATCTGGCTTACAAAGACAGATAAAGCCCGGAGTACAACATCAGCACATACCTCGTGACTTGACCAGCTGCAAATGCTGACCAGAAACTTCACAAGTGTCACACATGTCACAATGTTGCCAAGATGGCTTAACGCAACGATTGCACAGCCCACAGTGTTTGTATGTCTTGCCAGCCTAACAGAAAAACCAACAAATTATTTTTGCACGCTCATTACTACAAGCCAGCATATCAAAATTTGCCAAAGTAAACCATTACTTAAAACAGTTCACATTGCATTGTATTGCACTAGCCTATCCTGTGGGAGCATCTCAGGGTTAGTTTGTAGAACTCTCTTCTGGAGCTCCAAGTTGAGCTAGAGGTTATAAAGCAATTGCCAAAGCAGTCCCAATTTTGGGAACTTTACCCCAGGATTCATTCTTCGATAAACAACCTTTTTTCATCTGTGTAGTAATTTCACTTCATTAAAATAACTTATTTGTTATTCAAATATTTTAATTAGAACTATCATTGGAATAACCTAGGCTAATTTAAATCGCATGTCTATTTATTGAACAGTTTTAAAGCACACAAAGTCACACAAAAATGTGAATCTGAGGCGTGGTTAGTCAGTTGCCAGGTGAAGAGCAAATAGATATCAAGATGTTTGCAAGCCAGTGTGAAGTAGTGAGTTTTGAGGCGTTTCTTTAAAGAATAAACAGAGTTCAAGCAACGGATACTCTTTGATAGTTGGTTTCATTCCTTGGAGGCTGCAACAAGAAATGTACAAGGGCCCATGGCAGTGCTACACTTAGGCTCAACCAAAAGATCTATAACTGAAGACCGCAGACTGCGTGGTGGGATGTAGGGAGAGTAGGAGTGCACATTGTGAGGTTTTATAGGTCAAAGAGGCCCCTTTAAATCTCATTCTGAATTCTACAGGAAGCCAATGCAGCTGATGGAGCAGAGTTAATGAGTTTCAACAAGAAGATGCATGCAGCACCATGCAAGCCAGATAATTTTGGATGCATTGAAGTCTGTTGACTTGAAGCAAGCACAGAGTTGGCATAATCAGAGTTGGCATAATTGACATATCCGACTTCCTCCTTCTGTCCGCACCACCATTCTCTCTGGTAGCGTTGCTTCTTCTTTTTCTCACCTTAAATCCTGCTTTTTCTCTCGGGGTCTCGCGCACTGGGAGCGCCTCTGAATGATCTATACCGTGAGAGGCACTTTATAAATGCCCATATACAATACAATACAAAATAATCAAGGTGAGAGCAGACAAGAGAACAGGCTATGGTCTGAGACATGTCTTTGGTAAGAGAAGACCTTATGTGACTTATGTGGCTGTACTCGGTCCCCTATTATTTACCATCTTCACATCACCAATCAGTCGCATAGCCAATCACTTTGGAGTCCAGTTACAGCAGTATGCTGATGACACTCAGCTTTTTATCGCTCTGTCGCCAACGGATCAGTCCGGTAAAGCAATACTAGAAGAGTGCCTCTCTTCAGTGCATGCTTGGTTCTGCTTGAGTGGTCTTGCTATAAACCTGGATAAATCTGAGGCAATCATGTTTGGCTCACGCCAGCGACTCCGGTCTTTCCCTTCTCATTCTAGTGTTGACCTTGCTGGCACTGTCGTTCCAGTATCAAGGACTATCGAAACACTTGGGGTCACTTTGGACAGTAATCTCACATTCCAATCTCACATAACAAGCCTCTGCAAATCTTGTTTCTACCATATCAGGGCAATTCGTCACATAAGATCTGCTCTTACCAAAGACATGCCCCAGACCATAGCCTGTTCTCTTGTCTGCTCTCGCCTCGATTATGCCAACTCTGTGTTTGCAGGCAATTCAGATCTTCAAGTCAACAGGCATCAACGCATCCAAAATTCTCTGGCTCGCGTGGTGTTGCGTGCATCTTCCCGTTCAAACTCATTAACTCTGCTCCATCAGCTGCATTGGCTTCCTGTAAAATTCAGAATTAGATTTAAACTGGCCTGCTTGACATTTAAAACCCTCACAATGTGCACTCCTACCTACCTTCAACCACTACTTTCTCCTTACATTCCACCACGCAGTCTACGGTCTTCGGTTATGGGTCCTTTGGTTGAGCCTAGATGCAGCACTGCCATGGGCTCTCGTGCATTTCGTGTTGCAGCCCCCAAGGAATGGAACCGACTACCAATGCTTATCCGTTGCTCGACCTCTTATTCTTCCTTCAAGAAACGCCTCAAAACTCATTACTTCTCACTGGCTTTCAAACATATGGATATCTAATTGCTCTTCACCTGGCGGCTAACTAACCGTGCCTCCGATTCGCATTTCTGTGTGACTTTGCGCGCGTTAAAAATGTTTGTAATAATAATAATAATAATAATTGCCCTGACATGGTAGAAACAAGATTTGCAAAGGTTTGTTATGTGGGATTGGAATGTGAGATTACAGTTCAAAGTGACCCCAAGTGTATTGACAGTCTTTGATATTGGAACAACAGTCCCAGCAAAGTCAACACTAGAATGAGAAGGGAAAGAACACAGTCGCTGACGTGAGCCAAACATGATTGCCTCAGACTTATTTGGGTTTATAGCAAGACCACTGAAGCAGAACCATGCACACACTGAAGAGAGGCACTCTTCTAGTATTACTTTACCAGACTGATCCATTTGTGACAAGAGCGATAAAAAGCTGAGTATCACTAGCATGCTGTAACTGGACTCCAAAGTGATTGGATATGCGGCTGATTGGTGAAGTGAAGATCGTAAATAATAGGGGACCAAGAACAGAGCCCTGAGGGACACCAGCAGTGGAGAGAGAAGGATCCGATCGAGCAGTACCAACACCCACTTGCTGAGACTGATTGCAAAGCTAAGAAGCTAACCAGTTTAAGGCAGTCCCAGAGATTGATAACTCACCAAAAAAGTTTGCCAAAAAACACAGATATTTATGTAACAGAGGCAAACTATAATTGATGGTGATGACAGCAATCAACACAGAAACTCGTGATGCCATGGTCAGTAAAGATTAAAGAGTGACCTTTTTAAAGAAAGACTGCTTTAGAGGAGATACTAAAAAGAAGGGTAATGTTAATCAATCGGTGACAGAGTCTCATCAAAGTTAATTTGTCAATTGGATTAATCATTAACTTAGCCATTGGGTTATAGTAAAGCTATACTTTGATATAACATTTCAATCTCCATCAGATAACTGGTGTCTTTAATTTATGTCATTCCCCTTGAAGTAATTTGTCCTTCACAGACTATACTGACCCAGGTAACTGTTAGCATGATGAAATTCTCAGAAGCCCCGCCCATAGATACTGGTAAGATGACATTTAAACAGTAGACCAAAATCAGTCAATAGGTTTGGTATATATTGTTTACTAGCTGGTTTACCCGGCGTTGCCCGGGGTTATAAGTTTCAATCCCTGTAGCGAATAAGCAACAAATTTAGGTCTAAGTTTAAATCCGTGTAGCGAATAAGGAAGAAATTTAGGCGACCTGTGGGGGAGACTGCTTTGCAGTCTAGGCGTGGACTGACTGCTTCGCAGTCGCCCTGTGGCGACGACTGCTTCGCAGTCTCCCGTGGACTGACTGCTTCGCAGTCACCCTGTGGCGACGACTGCTTCGCAGTCTCCCGTGGACTGACTGCTTCGCAGTCGAAGAGGGTGAACCCGGCGTTGGCGGGTTAAAGAAAACGCCAGAAATCTAGCCGTCACTGCCCTTAGTAAAGCAGAGTCTTTGAACATACAATTTTGCTGATGAATATAGTTCGAATCGATCGTAATTAAATTTTGTGCGAAAGTAAACACCGTCGTTATGCGCATTATTAATGACGTTGGGGAATACCCGCGCCATAAATAGAACCGCTTGGCAGTGGAAGAGATGAGCTGGGGCGTTATGCGCATTATTAATGACGTTGGGGAATACCGGCGCCATAAATAGAACCGCTTTGCAGTGGAAGCGGCGAGCTGGGGCGTGAGCGACGGTCGGTTGGGTAGAGTTTTGGGGGATTTTCACCATGTTAGCGGTGAAAAGGGGGTACGCAAACCCCTCCACTGGGTGTCCGATGCCGAGGCCGACACAGTAGTGAAGGTTTCGAGTGAAAAGGTGCAAAATTGTAGAAGTTAATCCCGGTCAAACAGACAGACAGACAGACAGACAGACAGACAGACAGACAGACAGACAGACAGACAGACAGACAGACAGACAGACACACAGAATTCTCGCTTTATTTATATAGATTTAGAATGATTCATTTGATTTGTCACCGGCAGGTGTTAACCTTGCAGTGAGTCATTAACAATAAGGATGTCATTGTTTATACTTGTGTAGCTTAGAGAATGACATTCGCAGAGTAAATATTGTGCATGCTGTACAGCTAGACATTTGTGACTTGCTCTGGAAAAAGGAGGCTGTTGTCCAAAAATTTAGTTTTATGTATTTTTAGCTTGAAATGATAAACAATAATTTCTGTTTAAAATGTTGAAAAAATTATTATTCTATCTTTATTGGTTCCAGAGATATGAATTTTTAAAATGTTTTGCTACTCGGAATTACAATTTCGAGGAAAACGCATGCAAAGTTTATTATCTTAATACCAATTCAACATAAATTGCAAAGTTTCAGTGTTTTTAACCTTAAACTTATGGAAATCACTATGGGAAAACCACCAAATAAGGCTATTGTTAGCAAGCTGACTGCATAAGCTTTCCAATGAGGTATTACACATGGTATTCCTAACAGACTGAAGGCCATAAAATACTCTTGAAACTGGTCCCCCCAAAATTTTAATTCTCGGATAAATTTTATCAATCACACAAATTTATTAAATTTGTCATGAAATAGGTAAAATTTTTAAAAATCAATTTGTTTTCATATAATATAAGATCTTATTTATTGATATACGCAAAAAAACGATTATTACAAAATTTACACCTGTTGGTGTTTTGGCTAATTTCTCTTGTTTTCTCATTGGCGACTTCCGCCTCCTTTTGCCAGAGCAAGTCACATTTGTACAGTGCCAATAGGGCTGTCAACGGTTCCCCAAATACCTGGGCACCAGTTTGAAGGTTCGCACCCAGGCCCTTAAATCAGTGATGGCCAACCTTTTCTTGCATATGGGCCATTATAATTTTTAGTAAGCACCCGGTGGGCCGGCCGCAAGTGATTCTTCTCAGCGCCTCGAAAGAAAATACAAATGTTTAATTTATGTTTAAAAAAATTTGAAAAACAGGTACTACTAGGTCACTAGAAATGACAACACTAAATTTCCTTCCAGGTTAACTGTAACAGAGCCAGTCAGTGTGAAACATTAATTTAAAAAGTAGTCACATGTGGCCCGCAGGTTGGCCATCCCAGCCTTAAATCAATACCCAAAACCCAACAGAAGAAGCATAATATATTAAGTAAGTTTTAAAAGCTGCACTGGTTGCCCGGGCAGGTGAAAGTTAGGCCTGTCAATCAGTTAAGGAAGATAGCGAGGTATAGAGAAGGGGTGACTGATTGGCTGTTCTTTTACCCAACTTATGCGCTGTCGATTGAACAGATTGGATAATTTGAATGACAGCAGACTAACCATTCAGGCCTGGGGGATAGCTGTTAATTGCATGATCAGTATTGGATGAGTACTATACTGTCCTTGTAGCTGATGCCAAGCCAATGATGACTAACTTTGAATTAGGCCTTATTGCATACATGTAATAACATACGGCCTTTTGGACAACATAATTTTCCGTTCTAAGATTGGTTATTTAGTGAGTTGGACTTTCGAGACTTTAAACAAGATCTCGTTATTTGCTGCCATTGCTGTTTGAAAATAACATCTTCTGGAAATTGACCTACTGGTAATTACAGCTTGAGTTTAGTGCTTTATAGGTATGTACACACAATGACCCTGGGCAAGTTGTTTGCACACACCGTGCCTATGTCACCAAGCAGTATAATTTGGTACCGGCGTAAGCTGGGAAGTAAACGGCAAGTCCTGAGATATCACTGGTCCCGTGTCCAGGACCTTAGGATTCGTCCATTGCCAGCTCAAGGGCCTAGAAAAGGAAATGAGCGCCTCACCTACGTCCCACTTTGCGGATATGGACAGACTTTACTTTTACTTACACACAATGCACATACACTCATACACATTACACACATATGTACAAATAAATACCTTAGTGGTACAAGCTTTGCATTTGACACAGTGTTTGTTTTCTGCAGCTATGTACTTCTTGCAAATTGAACAGAACCTGAAACAACAATACAGATGAAGGCACCATCATCACAAACTTGGCTTCTGAAACAAAAAACAGGGATTGAGAAAACCTATGGCTGACTGTTATTTAGCTTATTCCATAAAAGTCTCACAGTTAATATACCATTATGTATTTTATTTTATGTCTATTTGGGCATATATGTAGAATGGATGACAATAGAAAACTAAAAACTGTGATGATGGGAACTATGGATGGAAATGGGCGAAGGGACAGACCTAACAGAGAGTGGACAGACGATATCAAACATTGGTATAAACAAGATCTGCACAACTTGAGAATATCAGCGCAAGACTGGGGACTTTGGAAATCATGCATTCGACCTTTGCCCATGGATCATGATGATGATGATTTTATATACAAAATCACTTAACAAGAAATACAAGAAACTGTTGCAAAAATTTTTTCCCAACCAAACTTTGAACTGAATATCTGATCAACTAAGCTGCTGAAAACTTCAGTGGCATCACTAGAAGGGTGCAGGGAGTGCGGGCCGCACAGGGTGACACCATCAGAGGGGGTGACACCAAAATGGCAAAATGACCGTGTAAAATAATTGCAGAATTTCAGCAGAAATTTATTATTTTTAAATTAACAATAACAGATAACAACAAAAACTTGTTCGTAAGCCCAGCTTACATGTAGGCCTACTGTATCAGTATCAATTAACCTAAAGCTGAAACTGTACGCTAAATTACTTTTTTTAACCTTCTAATGAGCTCTGGTCAGTGCCGTCATTATACTGTATGGACTGGTAAGGGACAAAAGGAGGAGGTCCATGGGGTGACACCATGACATCGCATTGGATGACACCAACCCTAGCGACGCCACTGAAAACTTAGTCATATATGCTGTTCTGACTTGAATACTTTAACAATAAGACTGTAATAAAAATGTCACCCTCTTACTACATCACTCCCGGTTCCATGTCATCTGCCACACCAGGTGGCATCTGTTCTGAAACAGTGCTTTGATGTGCTGGGTCAAACCATAACATCAACTACAGTGCAAATCACTTAAGACGAAAATGGATAGGATGAAATATCGTTTAGTACGAAATGAAAGCTTGGTCTGTTCCCATGTCAATGCATTTTAACGTTAAATTATCCTCTTTAGACAAAATGGAAAAGACGAAAATATCGCTTATTATGAAAATGAATTTCGGTCCCGTGAGCGCGATGGTACATTGAGACCATAGGTATCACACATACCCACAAAGCTGCCTATGTATAGAAAGTAGCCTTTAGGCAGTCATTTGATCAGCTAGTTTCTCCAATGGAAGTGGGTGAAATGAAGCATTTAATCTAACAGAAAAATTTCAGGATCAGTGCAAAAAACGAATAACGCAAGAATACGGCCATTAATTTCTAGCTCTACTGTGTGCTACATCATGGTAACCAGTGGCGTCACGAGGGGGTGCGGGGGGTGCGGACCGCACCGGGTGACACCCTCAGAGGGGGGTGACACCCAACATGAGAAAATGATGAAATTTTTACAAGATGAGGACTTCTTTAAAAAAAGGTCATCAAATTTGTTGGGAGACGAATTCCTAAAAAAGGGTCATCACTTTTTGGAAGACGAATTCCTAAAAAAAAGGTCATCACATTTTTTTGAGGGTGACACCATTTTGGGGGCGACACCATGACTTACCGCACCGGGTGACACCAGCCCTAGTGACGCCACTGATGGTAACTTGAAACATTCATTCTGAATATGCGCTAAATAATGAAGAAGTCGAACAAACTGTCCTAGGACTCTTTCAACAAAATGGCTACCGGTACTTTCAGTTTAAGTCCGACTGGGGCCTGTCATACGTAATAGCACTGCAGTTAACAACAATAGGTCACCCTGCCTTGTTCCTTTCTGGCCTTAAGACTGTTGGGCTGGGAGCACTCCTGAGTAGATAATCTTGAAGGGATGCTATATAAAACCACTGTAATAATAACAATAATAATATTACTGTACATAGATTTTGGAACTCTCTCCCAGTATCTGTCCATTCTGCTCAATCTCTTATGTCACCTCCTTCTCAGCTAATAAGACTTTCTATCCATCATAGCCTGCCTCTCTGCATCATCAGGTTGATCCTGTGGATATTGACCTGTTTACGGCTTGGTTTTGGTGCACCATCTACTGATGCCTTGTGCATTAGACATTAGCATGATAGAAGTTACTTATTACAATTATATCGGGTGAAAAATATTACAGTCTACAAAGGTAACTAGTGTGTAATGCTACATAATATACCGGTAATCTGTTTTACATTAAAAGTATTTTCCCGTGAATGCAAGGTCATCAGAGCTGACAATGTTATAAATGATGCAAGTCAAAAGCATTTAAGCATTGAATGTCTAACCAAGCTTACGTCCAAGAGGGAAACTAAATACAAGTAAATCCTTCATGTTGGATCGACATATCCAGGTGTTGAAAATAAAGCAACAATTCGTGTTATCCAAGTTTTTGTATTGCAGTTTGTTCCACAGAACTGTCAAATGTTTTTTCGATTAAGTGATGTTAATGAGTTATGGTAATACAGGACCTAAGTTTTTTAAGACCAATAATACTGTTATGGACTATGCTTTGACATCCACAATAGGGACCTGCGAAGCTTCGATATTCGATTCGAAAACGAATCGGACGGCGGTATTAAATTTGAATCGAAAATGATGTCATGATTAGAAAAATTTCGAATCATTTTTCGGAAAAATTATTAGCCCTTGACACACTTTGTTGTAAACTAATTGTTTTAATTTGTCCAGCAACTCTTCATTCTATTATTTTAAACTTGCGGTGTGACAACATGTGGAGTTAATAAACAAATAATAATAATACTGCGCGTGGATTGATTGTTGAATTTCAATGGTGGCACGCAACAACAGCAAACCCTAAAAGGGTTTATTGCGCGGTCGACCTCTAGAGCTTTTGTGTACAGCGTATTTTTTGTATCGTATTTGTAGGCCTATAGCTGCATATAATTAGTGACTTTACGAATGATGTCATGCGGCGTGAGGTGTCGACCGTGTTGCACGAAATTAGAGTGATCACTGAGTAGACACGGCATGCATTCACTGCTGCCGCAAGTAAGTAAATTAATGTAAATTAGGTAAATAAAATAATGGTCTGGCTCCAGTTCCGTCTGTCATCTTGGAGTTTAACTTAAACTCATCGAGCGACGACCGACGGTGCAACGCCTTCGGGTAGGCGAGCGATTAACCGCTCGCCCGTACCTTTGCAAGATGAGCGACCAAGGAGAGCGATCGATCGCTCACCTCAAATGAGAAGCTCTTGTTATACTCCACTTAGATATATGTACACCAAAGTGCGATTATGCAATTGGTACAATAAAGAATATTCTTACTTACTTACTTAACTCATAAATTATTTGTGTTATTTTTAATTCTGTTAATTAGCTCAATGTTTAGTTTAACTGATTTTAAACTGCAGACAAGTTAGTAATAGGCCTATATTGATACTGTGGTATTCCTGTGCAATCAAGCTTCATGAATATCAAACTGGTATCTGCTGATTCGATTCGAGATTCGAATTCGAACCTTTCCCCAATTCAATTCGAGATTCAACTCGACTGAAAATTTGTGATTCGCAGGTCCCTAATCCACAATAATATAGTAAAATGGCAAAGCTTACTTTAGGAATCACATGACTCAAAACTGAAGTTGCACTTTCACATCAAGCAAACAGGACTAAACTCAAGAGATAAATTAAAACATGTTAGCCAACTAAAGTCTGTAATCATAATAAAACAGAGTTAACATTTCTTCCTTTTGGTAAATTACAGCATCATCTATTTGATTAATCTTTAAACTTTGATTTTGTTTGCAGTGGATGTTCCAACTGACCTATAACCCTCGCTGGAAGGAAGGATGACAGTAGATGGATCTAGATTTGTAAATAAGCGAACCATTGTTCCAATTTTGTTGTCTCCCTTTGATCTGTTTGAAGTGTTTTCATACTCAACCTAAAATGAGTAATTTCAATGTAACTTAATTAATCTTAATTAATACACTCACTAAACATGTAGGGTAAGTAAATCAAGACATCATCTGGTACATAAAAATATTTGTTTTTTTCTTCTCATCAAGATAGGGAAGAACAGTTACCTTCATAAAATCAACAAACATAGAAAAGGTTGTACCCTGTAGTCAAGCATCGTAAAAGATGGTAACTTCTTTACAATCCTTGACTCCATGAAATATGGAAATGCCCATAGAGTTTGCGGAAGATATTCATCATCTAAAAGAAAAACACAGTACAGATATCATTACTTAACTGATTACACAGCTTCTGATTACGTAGCTTATAAAATTTGTAGGAACTTAGAACATTGCCATATACATCTTTGTATCAGATTACATTACAATTACACTGAATTAGAATATAAACCCTTATGCTGTCCATGTTGTTCTTATGCACCCATACAAAATTACGATCAGATGTCAATGTAGCAGTACAGATAATATGCATTACTTCAAACAACTTATATAATTGTAATCATAACTGTGACAGTAATCATGGCACTGAACAGCATGCAAATGTGTTTAAAATTGTAAGTGCTACTGTAAATGTAAACTTCCTTGGAACGGAATTTGTTGAATGTAATTATTATCATAATGTCAAATATACCAAAATATGTACACAGCAGCTGTGAATGTAATGGTAACTGTTGTATTTTACTTTCATATCTTTTATTCCTGCATGTTACCCTGCCTGCCTTTACATAAACTCTCACCGTTCATGTCCGCCCCTATAACTGGTTTCCTTGGCTGACTCTGGTTCCCTACTATACTACATCTTCCTTCTTTAAATGATAACTTCTATATTGGCTGTATATATGACTTCTATAGTGTCTATAAGTGGCCTATAAGAGTTTCTGTATATATATATATACACACACACACATATATATATATACACGCACACATATACATATATGTGTATACACACACACACACACACACAGTCTATCAAAACATCAGTCCTATTCATTCTGAGGTAAATTGTCTTGGTAGTCTCCTATTCGGACTCTGTGGATAGCGACATGTCTGAATAGTTCTAGGTTCATTTTGAGTTGGTGATGTCTAGCAAGGCGGCATTACAGTTCATATTAGTGTTGCTATACTGGTGTTCATGTTGGAATTGGGATGTAATCCTCTACATCTTCATCCTCCCTCACCAAGCTTTCTTAATTGACATTCTCTATCTTTTTGAAAGATGTTGAGCTCCTTACCACGGAGACTCCTTTGTCTTCCAGCTGTGATCATTGTTCCTTGAATGTTGGTTACTGTCAATGGAAATCTGCTATATCAGTCAGATCTCTAATTTCCTCAAAGTTTTTTCACTAGCATAGTATCTCCGATTCTTAATTCCTCTTTTATTCATTCAATGCAAGAACTTACATAGCTCCCCTTCAAGGTACTCAGGAGCGCTCCCAACCCATCTAAAAAGGACAGTCTTAAGATTGGAATAAATGTATCAGAAAAGATCCTAAGGAATAAGCGAAAAGCCAGAGGGAACCCATGTCGTTGATTTGCCACTCATGCAACCGTACGTTTGTCAGTCTTATGCTCACCAAACCTCATTTCAATAACCTTTGACTGTGTCGATCAGACATTTCCATTACAAGAGCTGTGTCTAGCAGAACTTTTAGTGTCATTTCTGAATCTGCAAGATCAAGCCTTCTTAGTCTCGTTGAATTGCATATTTGAATGATGTGAGACTTTATCTCTACATCGATATCAGAAAATTCTCGGTATTTAACTAATGGGCAAAGTCTTGCATGATAAGCATCTGTGGTTTTGTTCGTATTCCGTCTTGCCACATGTAAGTTAAATATCTAAAATTTCACATTCTTCTTTGGACCAAAATGTTCATCAAGTGCACGTTTTGTCACAACGTATACATTATTATCACCCGGATCTGAATATTCAGGTCTTGTTTCTATGACCAAACCTTCAGAAGTATGATACACTCATACACAGCTTTGCCCTTCAAGTGTAGGAGTGCATGCTTTCATTTGTCATTGGTTATTTGAGCACTGTTATATAGTAGATTCTCGAATCTGTCTGTTCCTTTCTTCCACCGCAGTGCCGTTGACGCTGGGTCTGCTTCAGGGGTGCAAATTGGAGTATTGGCCCAAATTCAGTCATTTCCAATGTTTCTTTATAAGTTTATCCTCATCGCCAGATGTTGTATTTTAGTTTTATATCTTTTATTCCAGCATGTCACCTTTCCTGCTTTTACCCAAACTCTCACTATCTGCTCTGAACTGGTTCCCTTGGTTGATTCTGGTTCCCTACTATACAACTGTAACAGTCTTTAGCATGACCATAATCCTTACTGTAAAATTTAATTCAGCCATACATACTATTTCAGCTGCAACGGTTGACAAGGTAATTTGTGTCTGAAGCCAAGTAAAGCAGCTGTGGGAACTGTGAAAGTAACAGTAATGGTATGATATATATGGTTTACCCACCCTACATCCTGGTGCCATCTAGCTTCTTAGAGGAACGTCAATGAGCCAGTCATCCACCTCTTGAAGTATATGATGCATACTGATGTGCAATGATGATGAACATTATGCATTTGCTGTTGTTCTCATGATAATACACAGAACAGAAGAAGTGAACAGTAGTCCCTTCAGCATCAGTCTAAAGAGGTTGACCTATGGGTTGATAGTCCCTTCAGCATCAGTCTAAAGAGGTTGACCTATGGGTTGATAGTCCCTTCAGCATCAGTCTAAAGAGGTTGACCTATGGGTTGATAGTCCAGCATGCTAACCACTAGACTTTTATGGAGTAATGGATAAAATGCAAGCACAGCTAAAACTATATTAAGCTAATATGACAATGTCTTCCTGCGTACTTGGCATTTGATCGTTGATGACGTCATGGCCAATTCTCAACAATGACAAAGCAAGAACTTCAACAAGTCCTCCAAAGGGTGGATCTAAGACAACCAGTAAATCATTTGGTGAGTGTGAAGGATCTTGGATGAACTGCAGGTAGACATCGGATGAAGCAGACCCATCAAAAAAGTGATGATTGAACATATTGTATCGACAAAACTCATGTGGGCTGTAGAACTGTTCCTAAAAGTGACAGCAGAAAGGAAAACCTTAACCAGTCTAATCTCACATGATGACTTCTATAGTGCCATAATCATACTGCACAGGACATCAACTGATGATCGCCTTGTGGATAATTATAATTAAAAAATCACAATTACATATTCAAAATCCAATGGTAAGATGAAGAAATATTTCACCAACTAGGTACATTAGGGTGTCCAGAACAAACTGTGTTTTAAGGAAAGTTTTAACTGTACTCGTTACATTGCAACTTGGCAACTAAATCCTATACAATGAGATTTATACATTCTTAATGACTAAAACCGTAAACAAATTTGGAAAAGGTTTTGGGGACCTCTAAATCACATTCAATCTAGCTCTAACTTGGCAGATTTAAACTGAATTGTTAACAAAACCTTGTAAAGGTTGGCCATTAAAATATAACAAGTTTTATTTTGGGGGTACACCATGTACACATGTATATTTAACAGAACATTCAAGTGCATCTGATAAGTCTCCTTTGACGTGGAGCTATATAAATTTGAAATAACCATTACCATTTACAGAAGTGCCTTTAACTCCATCACAGAGAATGTGGTCAACAACAACCACATCTCAGTCTAAAAACTTACCTGAATCACTGATGTCTATGGCACTAATAAATCTCAAAAAGTGCTTAACCCTTTGCATGCCAGATACTTTTGGAACAGAGTAAAAACATATATCTGGTCAAACACTAGAGATAAGGTTATAGCATAAACATGAAACTGAATTTTTAACAAGCCTATGTCATTACATTGCTTGTATGTGCTTGTGTTTTCTAGATATGGCAAACTGAAAGTGATGGCATGGCATATGTGTCTCATTACATTGTCTTTCAAAGTTCTGCCAATGTGCTAAATACATAAATGTTAGTAATAAATAAAATAGAAATAAATATATGTACTAATATAGAGTTTCTTCAATTATCACCTTGTCACCTTGTGCTGTCAACTCCTGGAGCTCTAGCGATCGTCATGATACACATTTTCCATTGCTTCCTGTTCGAAGTCAGGTCTCTTAGTTCTTCCAAATTCATGCCAGTTACATCGTGAATCTCATCCATCCATTTCTTCCTTGGTCGACCCCGTCTTTTTTTTCCCTCACCACAAGCCAACATCATTTCCTTTTCTAGCCCATCAGATCTCATAACATGACCAAAGAATCCTAGCTTCAATCTTGTCGCCTTTTGTTTTAATGACTCTTCATTCTCGACACCAATCTCCACTCGTATTGATTCATTCGTCCTTTTCTCTGTCCATGATATTCTCAACATCTTTCTCCATATCCACATTTCACATGCGTTGACCTTTTTCTCCATGTTCTTTGTCATTGTCCACGACTCACAACCATACAGAACCGTTGGAAAGATTAGGGCTCTCACGAGCCTTTTTTTTGTATCTATGCTCACATGCTTGTCCTTCCATATCTTTTCCAGTCCAATCATTGCAGCTTTCCCAATCGCAATCCTTCGTTTTATTTCTGTATCACATTTTCCTTCTTTTTCAACCAATGATCCCAGGAAAGTGAAGCTTTCTACCACCTCTATTTCTTCTCCGTCAATCTCAAAAGTATCCCATTCTGCTGTTGTCATGACCTTTGTCTTCTTTATGTTGAAGTATAAGCCAGCTTTTTCACTTTTTCTCCTTACCCTTCTTATTAATTCTATCAGCTCATCTTTTCTTTTTGCCATTAGTGTTGTATCATCCGCATATCTAAGATTATTCAATGTCCTTCCCGCAATTTTTATTCCCTCTTTTGCCCCTTCCATTTCCGCCATTCTCATTATTCTTTCAGCGTATAAGTTAAACAGGAATGGAGACAAAATGCATCCCTGTCTCACCCCTTTCTTAATATTGAATTTATCAGTGTCTCCGTATTCTGTTCTTATCACCGCTATCTGATCTTCATATAGTCCCCTTAATAGCCATATCAAGTGTTTCGGAATTCCCATCTCAAGTAGAGTTTTCCACATTAAATCGTGGTTAATGCAGTCGAATGCCTTACGATAATCAATGAAGCAGATGTGCACCTCTTGTCCATACTCCCTTTGCCGTTCCATTATCCACCTAAGGTTGGCAATATGGTCTCTAGTTCCTCGAGATTTCCTGAAACCAGCCTGGTTCACCGGAAGTTCCCTCTCTATTGTGCTTTCCATTCTTTTGTGGATTATTTTCAGTAATATTTTACTAGTGTGTGATATTATTGCTATCGTCCTGTAATTTTCACATTCCCTCGCGTCGCCTTTCTTGAATATCGGTATGAAGATCGACTTCTTCCAATCATTCGGCCATTCTCCAGTTGCCCATATTTGATTGCATAATTTTGTTATTGTTTTTATCATTGCATCGTCCCCTGCTTTTATCAGTTCTATAGGTATTCCATCATGACCCGGCGCCTTATTATCCTTGAGTTGTTTTATTGCCCATTCTACCTCTGCTTCCATAACCTCCGGTTCCTTTTCATACCCTGTAACATCAATTTGCTCTTTTTTTGACTCGTTTATCTATACTATATAACTCTTCTGTGTATTCTTTCCATCTTTTCTTCATCTTCTCTTCATCGCATATTACGTTTCCATCTCCTGTCTTCATTGAGCCCATTCTAGGTGTGAATTTTCCCGTTATTTCCTTTACTCTTGAAAACAATTCTTTAGTTCTCCCTTTCCTTCCTTCATGCACATTTCATTTAAATGTTTTTCTTTATCTTCCCGTGCTTGTTTTTGGAAGGCACTATTCAGTGCCCTTACCTTATCTTTGTCGCCTGCTTTCTTTGCAGCCTTCCTGTCCGCTGCGATGCCCACAGCTTCACTCGACAACCAAGTTGTAGTTGTGATTTTCTTCTTCTTTGGGATATGTTTCTCAGCAACTTCAACTATGGCTTTCTTCATTCTCTCCCATGTGTTGTTCGAATCATCTTCTGCCTCTATCTCATCTCTCTCAAGTACTTCAAATCGATTCTTTATTTCCATCCTGTATTCCGGTGTAATGCCCTTGCAGTCGTATCTAGTCATTCGATCTCCTTTCTTCAGCTTTTTTAATTTCGTTTTCAGTGTTGCTACCAGTAGCTCATGGTCGGTACCACAATCCGCTCCTGGTCTAGTTCTCACATCTCTTATCGTACTGTTCCATCTTTTATTTACCAAAATGTAATCAATCTGATTCCTATATTTCCCATTCGGTGCTGTCCATGTGTAGTCTTCTCTTTGGCTGTTCAAAACATGTATTCATGATTCTCAAGTCATTCCCTTTGCAGAATTCAACAAGTCTTTCCCCAGCTTCATTCTGTTCACCCAGTCCATGAATACCCATTGTTCCTCTATCATCTCCTTTGCATTGCCCCACTTTCGCGTTAAAGTCCCCCATTGTTATCAGTACGTCTCCTTTCGGAGTTCTATCCATTGTACTCTGCAAATTATACCACATTTAAAATTAAAGGTCAGGCTTTGCCACTGCTGTTTTGGCATGTAAACTATTCTCACTGAAAGCACCATTGCATCTTTTCATTCATTCATTCATTTTGAAAATAATATATAACGCCCCATCAAGTTACCTACTCAGAAGCGCTCCCAGCCCAACCATGGCAATATAAACTGGACTTAAGTAACTTATAAAACATAAGCAAAACTATTCTTAGGCAACAGGCGTATCTGCAATGGGAGACGATTCCAGATGGAGGAGCCAACCACAGAGAAAGCATGACGCTGCCTAGATGTGGTGGTAGCACGAGGAACCAAGAGCTTTTAACACTCACCTGGACAACAAGAGTGGTGGGTAAATCTGTAACAGTCATTCTATTATCTATTAGGTAGGAGAGGTCAGACTTCATATACAGTTTTGTTTGGGATGGGCAGCGGTCAAAGAAGTGGTATTACATTTAGGTGAAAATATCTCTAACTTTTGTGTCACATGATAGAGCTCAAGCTAGGCATCTCCAGATAAACTTATGTCATAAACTTATACGTAATTATTGCAGATGCACTTCCAACTGCTTTAGTAAGCACCAGTGATATTTCAGTTTTGATAATAATTAGAGTTTCAGTTTTTATTCAGTTTTGGATTCATAATTTCTATTTCAGTTCAAGTTTCAGTTTTGAAATAATTTTAGTTTTAATTACAGTTTCAGTTCTGAAATAATTTCCGTTTTCGTTTCAGTTACTGGAAAATGTCAGCTTCAGTTTTACACAGATATATTTGCACTGATAGACAACAACATGGACGTACAATTGCTTATATGTTATTGGCTGTTAACTATTAGAAGGACTGTTGTGTCATTCTTTACAGCATGTAATGTGTTAAAAATCAATGAGTAACATTGCAGCTACAATAATACTCAGTAACCCATGAATTACTTCACAAGTTGTTTATTAAATTTCACAAAAACCCTTATCTCCACGTTCTGGCTCAGTCTGTTTCTGTGTCTGGCCACAATCTTGTTGGTCAGAAAAACCCAAATTCAAATAAACAGCAACAGAACAGTTATGCTGTATCTGGAGGCCCTGCCGAAACTTGTTTCTGAAGCCAGATGTTGTGATAAACAGTGCCGTCTTAAGCATGGGCACGCCGGGCAGTCGTCAAAGGGGCCCCACGACGCCTCTCTGTTTCTTTTGGGCTGACTAGCAGGCCCCTTCAGTGGCTTCACTCCTTCTTGTCAGAGCGCACTAACTGTGTATGGTATGGTATGGTATGGTATCTGAGAATTTATAAAGCACCTCTCACAGTGTGAACTATTCAGAGGCGCTCTCAGCATGTGAGCCTCGCGGAAACATAAATGACTTTAAACGATGAACAACAGAGAGAGAGAACTTAGTAAGTAGGGTCCCACGCAGTACCAAGGGAAGGGAGTTCAATAGGGATGGACCCACGACAGCGAAAGAGCGAGACTGAGCCAGGGCAGACCTCACCCGGGGAACGAATAGATCAAGCCGATTCAGAGAATGTAGGGGTCGATGAGAAGAGGCTGAGAGAGGTTTGCGCATCAGGTCACAAAGGTAGGCTGGAGCTAAGCCCTGCTGTGCCTTAGAGACAAGAGCTATGATTTTGAAGTGGATACGAGCGGAGATAGGAAGCCAATGCAAGACATCAGTCATGTAAGTAGAGATGGAGGAGAACCGAGAATGATGAGCAATAAGGCGAGCAGCTGCGTTAAGTACCGATTGAAGGGCAGAAAGACGTGTAGTTTTTGGCTCGTCTAGATCTGGCTGGGTCCCTGCCCCTTATGGCATTCCTCAGGGCTCAGTGCTAGGCCCTTTACTTTATATTATTTATACCGCTGGCATTGGCCCCTTGTTGGAGGCATGCAGGCTTCTTCACCAGCTAAATGCTGATGATGTTCAGGCATACGTTCACTGTCGCCCTGATGGGGTGGTAGGTGCAGTACAACAGATGACTCAAGCTACAGAGGTCCTTTCTGCTTGGTTAGCCTCCAACCGCTTGCTTTTAAATGCATCTAAAACTCGATTTATCTGGCTGGGTGGTGGTAGGCAACTAGCGGGTGTTAACTGGCTCCTGGTGGCAGAAGCCTTTCCGCATATCACCTTCCTGGATGTGCTTCAGGATTTAGGAGTCCTCCTGGATCATACTCATATCTTCTCCTAACATGTTAACCAGCTTACCTGTAGCTGTTATTATCAACTGCGCCAGTTACGGGTTATTTCTCATTCTCTATCTCATGATGCTACTGTCATCCTTATACATGCATTTGTAACAAGCAGGCTGGATCACTGCAGTGCAATCTTGGTTGGTCTGCCGCTTGGATTGATTGGCCGCCTTGACCGGGTTCTTCGTTCGGCTGCTCGGCTCATTGGATGCATCCCTAAATATGCCCTAATTTCTGCATACATGCGTGATGTGCTGCATAGGCTCCCTGTGCCACAGCGTACCTGCTATAGGGTTCCTGTACTGGTTTGGTGCTGTCTCTTAAGCTGTGCCCCGGCCTATCTGTGTGAGCTCTGCCACCCGGTCTCTGATTCAGTTGGTCGGCATGCTCTTCGGTCTTCTCCTGAGGGAGAACTTTTAGTCCCTTGGGCTCGCTTCACAATTAGGCAATGCCAGGTTTTCTCTATTGCTTGGCCCTCCATTTGGAATGGTCTTCCATTAGAGATTCGCCTACTCCCCAGGGGTAACACATCTGCTTTTTACAAGCCGCTCAAGTCTAATCTCTATTGCCATGGCTGGGCTGGGAGCGCTTCTGAGTAGGTTTCTTCAAGACACGCTATATTAAATTTCTGAATGAATGACTGAATAAATGATTCTAGGGGCCCCAAATTAAAAAGACCGCAAAATTTATGTTAACACATTCGTCTTGTTACGAATGTTGAAAGTACCTATCAGTCTATTGGTTGAATTTTATTGTACGTGTAAATTTTTTATCCCAGTGGATGGTCAGAGGCTCCAGTGCATTGCTTTGCCCAGGGCCTAAAATGCTGTTAAAACGGCACTGCTGATAAACCATGGGAGAATTTAAAAGAGACTCATGATTTGTACATATACATCCAGAGCTTGAAAAGCTAGTGTGTGTGCCAGCGACTTCAGCACCTTTAGAACGTACTTTTGCACATGGTGGAATTTTTATGAGGCCCCACCAGACATGCCTTGGTCAGAAAATTCTGAACGAATTGGTTTCTAATAAAATACAAAAGGCATTTGGAATAACATTTTGCATTAAGGAGTTTTTTAAATACGAATTCGGTATACTCTGCAGTCTGCATTTAAAGTTAATTTGCTTGAATAAAATAAAAGACTCACATTTGCAATAAAATAGCGAGTATTCCGACTTGACAATTTTCAGTAACGAATAGAAGTCTTGACTTGATTGTGATATTTGGGTCTTGGTCTTGAGGTTCAAAGTTTTGGTCTTGAGTTTCAAGGTCTTGGCCTTGGTCTTGAGGTTTAAGGTCTTGACAACACAACGGAGTGCATCCTGGCATGGTGTTGGCGTATGTATCTCTTGTATTTATTTGGTAACCTAGCTCTATATGGAATCCGAGCGGGTCACAGGATCAATAGTAACGCTGTCATTGTGCTGTATCTTCTGAGAAAGATATTTAAATCATTTCAATTCTGGTTGCATGTGACGATCATCAACGGGTGTAGAAGAGGTATAGAGGAGGTTGATGGATGCGATTCCGTCTCTTGTGCCCGATGATCCAGAAACTGACATAAGGAAGCAAGGCTTGAGCCTTTAATTGTTAATAAAACAATAATTTTGGCATAATTACAATTGTTTGCCATAGAAAGCTAGATGTTCAGTTGAGAATTGAACGAAAGTGTATGTCGCCCATTATAAAAATATGCAGTAACTCTATCATCAGGTGTGACTGTGAAGATGTGATCTACAAGAAGGCTGACAGCTGGAAAAAGTTTGTCAATATATGCATGTTGTGCTGTACAGTATACATTGGCAGCCCGCTGTTCAGTTATATGATGTCATTAAATCCAGCTACTCAGTCTCAGTGTTCCTAATGACACTAGCATGTATGATCATTTTGCATAATGCATTATTAAATATGACAGCGATAAGGCATCAGTCTGCAAAATGTCAGTCTGGGTAGCAAATGGCTCCAGTAAATTAGTCATTTCCCAAAGTTTTGTGCATTTAATTCCCATCTCTGCCAGCACCTAATTTAAATCACTCTTAATCAGTAGCAATTGTTGAGCCATCATAAACATACTATTCCATCTAGTAGTGCAGTAAGCAACAAGGTTTTACCACACCTTCTATTAAACTTTCCACTGCTACTGATGACTTTCTAATCTGGCCAACAACTTAAGTACTTGGCCTTCATTGTTGTTTGTGCGTTGTGCTTTCTCTAAGCCTGCTTAATTACCAGTCGGACAGTATGAGCCACCCACACAAGGCAAGCAATGATACAAGACCTTCTGAAGGAGTTCTGGAAGTAGGAGATTAGGAAAATAGGTAGGAACTTCGGCAAACTTTGTGCATGAAAGTTTCAGCGACTAACAAACTGCGATTAATATTATTAAATATATTTACCTTCAGATTCAGATTAGTCGAATGCTTGCCGACAAGCTGCACTCCATGGCTCCACATGGTTTATTGTTAACTTTCACTATACATGAACTCTTATTTGTTTTCTCATCATAAACAAAATACTGCCAAACTTCGCTTTCACGCTTACGTCCAGCTAATAGTCCCAATAAGCTCATTCTTAATAGAAAATTTAACAACCTAACTAACACTAACAGACGACATAAATTTCGATGTCCGGATATCGAACAATAACAAGAAGTCGAACAATAACAAGAATAAATGGTCTGCCTAAACCCCGAGAGTTACGTAGGCAGCGATTTAGCCCAACTAAAGCACAACAGAAATGCAGAAAATGTTTTACGTATTTTCAACAATTTCAGTACGGATATTAATTATTGTTTCTATTTCTATTCCATATTCACATTAAAATTTTTGGTTTCTATTTGTTTCCGTTTTGCAAATAATTTTCGTTTCAGTTAAAAAGAAATTCATAATTTTCGTTTTAGTTTCTATTTCAGTTAACAGAAATATCACTGGTAAGCACACCTATAACACCTCAATTTTATGCCTGAAACATGCAATGGCAAGTTTTGTGTTGTTGCAATTTTGTGCCTGTGGCATGTAAACGGTTAAACATAGCTGTCTCACATATCTAAACAGGAGCGATTTAACAAAAGATGCAACTGTTTCTTGAGCAAGCATGGCGAATTTTTTTGAAAAAATTGTCCCAAAGTACAGCTCTAACAACTAGTACCACACAGCCAGGCATCTTCAGGCATCTCCATCTCCAGCAAAGCAATCCCAATTTCAATGCCATAACCAATTGCAACCCATTACTGAAATGTTTAAGTTGAAAAGTACTTACAAATCGTCGGTCAATGTCAATGAGAAGACATTTAGGTCTGTTCTTCACCTCGCTCTCACCAACAAGGGCTTCATAAAGTCTACAACCAACAAAACCCACAAATCTGTGGTAAATTTCAATAAGAGGTGCGCTGCAAATAAAAATGTTATAACTACTATGCTAGTGCTGGGCAGGGAGAACAACTTGAAGGGGTATATTAATATTAATTAATTCACAGAATGAATGAATGAAACAAAATAAACCAAAAACTGTTCTTGTAGGATCAATCAAAACTCAAATTAAACAATACTAACCGTGGAGTTCCGATGCACAGCACCCTCTTCACACCAATCTTCTGAATAAGACCTTTCAAAAACTTTACTGTTCTGTCTGAAAATAGGAATTGCTGAAAATAAAAGAAATAAGAATCTTTAAAAATCTGAATTATAACAAATGTCCTGCAACTATCAACACTAATTATTCCATATAACATGGAAAATATGTAAATTTTACTCACACAAATTAAGAAGTTAACAGGCAGTCACTAATTGCTTCTTAAGCTTCAGCAGTAAGGTAAGTTAAGGTTAGGAAAGGTATGATAAAGTAGGACAAAGCAAGGCAAAGAATAACAATACCAGGTAAGGTATAGATTGGCAAGATAAGGTAAAAGAAACCATCAGTAGGTAGGTACAGTGAAACCCCATTAACATATGTCCAATGGGAGGCACGCTGTCAGAATTAATTATGTTGCGCGACTTAACGAGTCTACCAGCTAGGTATAATGGTAATGTACAAGTATTGCTTACTTTTGCACTAATGTGTAGTCGGTGAATCTCAAACATCGTTATTAGTTTAAAAAATTACCTTTGCTCTGCTAAGTACAAATACACATGTATGCATTTTAGCAAATGCAGAAGAAAACACAAAAAATAATTATTTTTGAAAAGTTGGTTCATCAAAAGCTTCCATGCGACCCGAGTAGCAAATATTGGTTGCTATGGACGAGAGAGAGAAGAGAGTGGACAATGTGGCCCCGTAACCCCTGTAGGGCGGCGCCTTGCATGGTTGCCAAACCGTTTGTTTAATTAAGATCTTGATTGTGCTGTCATGTTTCAATGTAATCTTACTCCATACTTGTCAGTTTGAATTAATAAAGAAGATTATTATTATTACAAAGGCGGTGCATCAAAGGCTTCAGTGTACCTCGGAAGAGAGAAGGCTGTGACATTTATTGAGTCACAAATAATGGTTGCCATAGGCGATGAGGCAGAAGGGAGTGGAAGCGTCTGTCGAGGCAGTGCATCAAAGACTTCAACCTGCTATGGAAGGGTGAAGGGCAGTGATGACTGCGAGTAGCAACTAAAGGTTCCCACGGATAAGAGAAAGACAGAAAGAGAGAGAGGGATGGATGGAGGGAGGGAGAGAGTGAGGGTTTAGGGAAAAACAGCCATGTTTGATGAGCTGTCACTAAAGACTTTCAGGCTTGGGTAATGAAAGAGAGTGACAGCTGTGTTAACCTAATTGCCGACAAAGAAGTCCACGTGCGTCAATGTTCGCCAAAGAACCCACGTGCATCATTGGGGAGAGGGACAACAATAAAGGCCGTCGAAGACTGGTTTCCTCTTTTCCTCCACCCACATCCCACGGCTGCGTGCTGTTCCCCTGCATAGGCGATGCAACAGAATAATCTCGATGTACTCAGCACCTTGTTCCTCGAGATACTGAGTCAGTGTATGTACCGCATTGCAAGCAGCTGTGTGTGAAATTCGGCCGCAGTTCTTCACAGCATTCTCAACATTGTTATTAGTGCTATCATTTTCATTAAACTACTGCAGGTTAATGATTCCCATGTGTTAATCTTGTGGTGTCGAGAGGCACGGTAAGCAGGGCATGTAAACTGGACTCGAGGGTTATTGGTGCACGAGTTAACAGAGTTTCACTGTAACTAGGCAAAATATACACACTTCGTTCACTACATCAAGGTAAGATATGGTAATAGAAGAGTAAATAAAGGTAAAAGAAAGAATGGTACGGTAAAAAACAAGGTACCTCTTCATTTCACATCCTTCATACTGAATAATATATTAAGAATGTAATTTGTGCATTTCTGATTTTCACCATGTGACTTTCACCTGTGTTACATATATGGCTGTTAAACAACATTACAAGTTAGTACCAACAAGATTTGGTTGACAAACAATCCTTACTGCATTTGTTTGGTTGTTACTGAGTGGTTGGAGAAGTTTTGTTGGTGATAGCAACTGGATGTCAGTCACTGAAGACTGGATATGATGGCCATTGTGTTCCTTGACCTCGTTTGAAAACAAAAGCAGTCCACACGTCTTGCATAGATGGCGCTCATGTGGTTTCTGTGACTTTATCCGAGTCAGTCTGAATACAGAATAATCAAAAACATTGCTTAACACAGTTTTACAAACAGTTTTACACTCGTAACTTACTTGGAAGTTTTGTCTCTCCTTAATCATACTGTCTCTAAATCATCTCCGATGGACTTCATACCTACATCACTCCTTGTTTCCTGTTCCGATGTTTACTCCCAACTTACTGCACATTTGGCCAACTTGACTTTTACTGAAGGCTGCTTTCCATTAAGTTTTAAATCTGCTTTAGTCACGTCTTTACTCAAGAAACCTGACCTGAACATCAACAGCCTCTGAAACTTTAGACCAATTTTCCAACCTTAATAACATTTCTAAGATTATCGAATAGGGTGGGGCAAATAGCGGTTGCCTCAACCAGACAATGATAAATAGAAGCTCCCTCATCTACTGGTTAATGAAATAATTAATTTTCATATTTTGTATCATGTCTAGGGGTCGCAACTTTAAAAGATGTGTGACGTAATATATTTCATTAGAAATAAATAACAAATTTATTAATCTTATTACAATAGGGTCATATAAACTCATTAATTGCTACTATAATATATTACACAATCACTTTAATACACAAATTACACACTACACAGTACACTACGATATTGTATTGTATTGTATTGTATTGTAATTCAAAACTTATAAGTGTCTCTACCAAGTGCCCACCAATCAGAGGCGCTCCCAGTGCGAAAGTCCTCGGGAATAAAGGCAAGTTTAAAGACAACGAAAAGCTGTGGCAGGATCACCGGAGAGTACTGCAGCCCGGACCGAAGGAGGAAGCTGATTCCACAATGAAGAGCCAATAGTAACAAAGGAACGAGACTGGGCCATCACTGTTCTCACTGGGTGGGGGATAAATGAGTCAAGTCGATCAGAGGAACGAAGATGACGAAAGGAGCTAGCTGAAGTAGAAAAAACGTAATGGGTCACAGAGGTATTTAGGAGCAAGTCCCAGGTAAGATTAGCAAATATGGATAAGTACCTTTAGTTGGAACGAGACTGGACCATCAGCGTTCTCACTGGGAGAACAAATAAGTCATATAAGTGCCTTTAGTTGGATGCAGGCAGTAAGAGGAATCCAGTGAAGATGTTCAAACATGAATGTGGAAATATGGGAGAATCGTGAGAGACGGGCGATTAGTCTGGCAGCTGCTTTAAGAACAGATTGTAGAGGGGAGAGATGGACTTTGGGGATGCCAACAAAGAGGGAGTTACAGTAATCAATGCGAGAGCAGATAAAGGCATAGACAATGGAGGTAAAGACTGGAGAGGAGACAGATCTTCGGATAGCCTTGAGACGTCGGAGATGGTAGTAGCACAAGCGGGTGAGATTAGAGATAAGGTCAGAAAAAGAATGGGAGCCATCAAGAATTATACCCAGTTTACGGACAGATGCAGATAATGTATAACAAGGAAAGCTTTGAGATAACAGAGTAGCCAACCTTGGCCAGTTGTTGACGAGTGCCAAACTAAATGAATTGGGTCTTTGCTGGGTTAAAAGAAAACAGGTTTAAGGACAGCCATGCTTGAAGGTCATGAAAGAGAGCATCAATGCGAGCAATAAGAAACAGCTGAGCATACGGGGGCCCATGCACGTATAGAGGCGGCCAGTGGTTAAATGTGCTACAAAGATGGAGGAAATATCAGCTGTATAAAGCAGGTAAAGGAGTTGGCCAAGTACTGATCCCTGGGGGACACCAAACTTGACAGTAACCCAGTGTGTTCTGGAGTCACCCCAGATTATCGTTTGTGTGCGATCTGTAAGATAGGACCGGAACCAAAGAAGAGATGAGCCCCTGAGACCACTTGAGAACTCGAGACGTTGCAGGAGGATCTCATGGTCAACCATGTCAAAGGCTGCAGAGATGTCAAATAGAGCAAGCAACGAGATCTGGGATCTGTCAAACGCAGTGCAGCTACCAGAGAGGAGAGATAAGTCCTTCGGTCCTGTACAGGCTTAGCACCCAAGTACCTCTGTGACATTGTTCGTCTGCCAATTTCAGCTACTTCCCTCCGTCCATTGCGATCGCTTAATCGACATGATCTTCTTGTACCACGAGCCAGGACCACTATGGCCAAAACTCGAGCCTTTTCTTGCATTGGTCCTGCTCTATGGAATCAACTTCCTCCATTGACACGTGCCTCTTTAGTTGGTGGCCCAAGTGCCTCGTTCCGCTGTCTTAAAACCTCTTTCTATTCACTGGGTCTTTCGCACTGGGAGCGCCTCTGATTAGCGTATACTGTGAGAGGCGCTTTATAAATGTTTAGATACAATACAATACAATACAATACAATAAGAGGACAGTTTAAGTAGAGTTTCTGCAGTCTGAGGCTGAGTTCACGGACATGACTCACGCCACGGTGTTATCATTCAAATTAAGAAATCAAGATTGGACTTGCCAACTATAGAAACTAAAGCTGATTTCCTGAACTAAGTTAAAGCACTTACACTGCAGTACTGTGCCAGATGCTTTTTCATTTATTTTATTGCTCATTGTTGTTTGTAGCTCTAACTTTGGGTTCTAAAATAATTTGAACGTCATAACCATTAAACCGGCTGATGTAAGACCAGCTCTCATTTTACAAAATATTGCATTTTCGGGCTGGTGTTTCAGACAAAGTTGCTAGAAAATGGTGATATATATCACATATCCATTTTTGGTGCAATATCAACTTTAACATGGACCTTTGATTTAGGTTTGTCCGGGAACTGAACTCGAGTTTTCATTACTTTTTGCCCCACCCTATTATCGAACGTCTCTTCCTAACACAGAACAAGAAACACATTACTTCACTTCCTAATTTCAGTCCTCACCAGTCAGCTTACAGTGAAGGCTACTCTACTAAAACTGCTCTTGCCTTTACGCTGGACAACATCTACTTATCTACTGATAAAGGAAAGGCATACCTCACAGTGTGCTTCAACCTTAGTGCTGCTTTCGACACTGCTGACCACCAGCTTCTACTTTCTAGACTCAGTAACAGCTTCTGTGTCTCTGAGATTGCCTTAACCTGGTTAGCTTCTTACCTCTGCAATCAGTCTCAGCAAGTGGATATCGGTACTGCTTGATCGGATCCTTCTCTAAACTGCTGGTGTTCTTCAGGGATCTGTTCTCAGTCCCCTATTATTTATGATCTTCACTTCACCAATCAGCCGCATATCCAATCACTTTTGAGTCCAGTTACAGCATGCTGTTGATACTCAGATTTTAATTGCTCTGTCACAAACGGATCAGTCAGGCAAAATAATACAAGAAGAATGCCTCTCCAGTGCATGCATGGTTCTGCTTCAACGATCTTGCTATAAACCCAAATAAGTCTGAGGCAATCATGTTTGGCTCACACCAACGACTGCTTTCTCTACCCCTTCTCATTCTAGCATTGACCTTGCTGGCACTGCTGTTCCAATATCAAAGACTGCCAATACACTTGGGGTCACTTTGAACAGTAATCTCACATTCCAAACCCCCATAACAAACCTTTGCAAATCTTGCTTCTACCATATCAGGGCTATACGTCACACAAAGTCTGCTCTACCAAAGACATGTCACAGACCATAGCCTCTTCTCTTGTCTGCTCTCGCTTTGATTATGCCAACTCTGTGTTTGCAGGCATGTCAGATCTTCAAGTCAACATGAGCTCTCATGCATTTCATGTTGCAGCCCCCCAAGGAATGGAACCGACTATAAATGTTCATCCGTTGCATTCCTTGGGGGGCTGCAACATGAAATGGATGAGAGCTCATGTTGACTTGAAGATCTGACATGCCTGCAAACACAGAGTTGGCATAATCAAAGCGAGAGCAGACAAGAGAACCGACTATAAATGTTCATCCGTTGCTCGACCTCTTCTTCTCTTAAGAAATGCCTCAAAACTCATTATTTCTTACTGGCTTTCAAACATCTGGACACGTGACTGACTGTGCCTCAGATTCACATAATTTCTGTGTGACTTTGCATGTGTTAAAAATGTTCATAATAAATAAATAACTACATAACTTGATTTCATTATTTCACCAAATTTGCTGTATAGACTGAAACAATAAGACCACAAAGCACAAGATCTTTCACTTAATAAGTCAATTTGCTTCTCTGCAGTTCCAGTTGCCATAGTGTTGAAGTGTGTGCACTTGTTTGCCCTATGCACACTTTCTATTGTTGACTTATTATTATGTTACTGTTTACTGGTTACACAGGGGCGCGTTTACAGAAAATGAGGCCCAAGGTGCAAACATTTTGGGGGGCCCTTCTGAACTTGTATTAGCCAAAATGAACAAAACAATTATAAAATACAAAAATATACTTTTACATGAACGCTAAACTGTAAAAAAATAGAAAATAGGTTATATTTAAAATAATTCAAAATTGTTATTTGTTTTAATTGAAAAACAAGTTTAATTCATTTAGGGGCCCTTCGAGATTTTGGGGTCCTAGGCGCACGCCTGGTGCGCCTGTGCATAAAAGCTCTCTAGTTACATATGACAAAATACTTTTGGCCTGTTATTGTTGAAGTTTTACTGATGAATCGTTATTATTCAATTGTTATTTTTGAATAGTTACCACCAAACTGTTATTGACAAATTGTTATAGTTGAAATGTTACTACTGAATTGTTATTCGTGATTTATTCTTTACTTAGATTTTAAAATATAAAGCAGTATATCACTATTGTGCAGTAAGAAAGAAACTTCATAATTTAGCAAGCTTATCATGAAAGAAATAGTGTTACAAATGTTACACAGATGTTAAAATGTTAAAATTACAAACACATCTCACCTCTCAACGCACTCATCATGAGTATACGGAAACGAAATCCAGTCTTTTTCCTTAACTTCTTCCCTTGACTTTTGTTCCAGTTTCTTGTCATCCGCAAATCGGTAGAAGCTGCAGTATTTGCGATCGCGGCTGGCAGAGCAGGCATAGAATCGTCGCACAGACTTTTTGCCACCTTTAACATACCTTTCAAACAACAGTGTGGGACCTGTGGACATGATCAGAAACAAGCGCTGGCCTTTAAAGTTAAAGCAGAAGAAGCACAGTCCCTTTAGGTAATCTCGAAAGTCAGCTTTGGGACTGAACTATGAAGTGTTAGCAAATTTCCTTTAACAGGTTAATAATAATAATATATTCACCCTTGTTTTCTGTTGGCTATGATTTGAGTTGATATTTAAAGGAGTGCTACACAAATGCTCTAACTGAATGAATTTCGTTGGAGCATGTTTCCAGGAGCACCAGTAAGCTTCTTCTGGAACAAGTGCTGCATAAATTCATTTTTGTTTTGCCATGCCTTTGATCATCTTGGAACATCTCTTTGTGAATAAGTGCAGCAAGTTTTCACTTATGTCAAAAGATCCCTTCACTCTGATTAGTCCATAATAGTAAACTCTCATAATAAAAAATTTAAAAATTATTAAGTAAAAGATTGTTCCACTCAAGTTTACTAGCTATACTGGTCCCAATGGGGTACCCCATTGGTTCCTTAGGGAGGTGGCCACGGAACACGCTGGACCTGTAGCACATCTGTTTAATCTGTCCCTGGACCATGCCTATGTCCCTCCTCAGTGGAAAATTAATAGAATCGCCCCGGTTCCTAAGGTTGCTAGCCTTCCACAGAGGCAGACTTCAGGCCCATCTCTATCACACCAACACTATGCCGCATAATGGAAAAGCAAATAGTCTGCCGTTTCTTCTATCCAATTTTGACCAATCCTGCATTAAATCGGCCGTTTATTGACCAATTTGCCTTCAGGCCTACGGGCTCAACCTCGGCTGCCATAACAGCTCTTACCCACCCACTTACTAAGCACAAATCAGTACGTTCATTTAATAGTCTTAGATTTTTCCAAGGCTTTTGACTCCATAGGCATGACCACTTAGCTGATACCCTGGCCAAAATGCCTATACAAGATAATGTCTATAACTGGATCATAAATTTTTTGAACGGTCAGAAACACAGCACCAAGTTTCAGGATGAGATATCTACCCTTTTTGACATAAATGCTAGCATCGTCCAAGGCTCAAGCCTAGGACCACTAAACTTCATTTCTGCTATCTCTCGACTAGGCCCTGCCAATCCTCTCAACCATCTTCTCAAATATGCCGATGACTGTTACCTCCTAATACTGTCATCTAACAGCACAACCATATCTTCAGAACTAGAACACGTTGCGCATTGGGCTAAGACATGCAACTTGAAATTAAATTCGAACAAAACCTACGAAATGGTAATTCAGAGGCCCAGCGGCAGGCGAAATGATGATGTTCTGCAGGTCACACAGGGTCTCCATAGGGTCACCAGCATGGTTATCCTAGGCATAACAATCTCAGATAATCTTGGCATTACTACCCATGTTAACCGCATTTGCAGTCAGGCACGTCGATCGCTTTATGCGCTGCGTACCCTGGTAGCGCACGGCAGACCGTGAGGACCGTGCCTTTATGACGTGGTGAGAGCCACAACCCTATCCAGGATACTCTATGCCTCACCTGCATGGTGGGGATTCACAACCCAAGGCGACTAAGAGGGGTCCTACGGCGACTCATCAGGGGACGCTACCTCCCAGAAGACACCACCTCCTTAGAACAACACTGCCGCTTGGCCGATTCTCGACTCTTCGCCGCAGTACGGAATATTTAGGGGCATGTCCTGCATGACCTACTGCAGGACATGCCCCTGCACACAGGCCACTTCCTGCGCCCACGAGCTCACGACCTGGAAATCCCGACTGCTGATAGCTTGTCCAGAAAAACGTTTATCATCAGGATGCTTTATGAAGCTGCTTAGTATATGCCATCGGTAAAAAACAATATAAACTGGGGATAATTGAGACCAGGCCCGCCGAGAGGGGGGGCAGGGGGGCAAATGCCCAGGGCCCGGCGAATTTTTAGGGGCCCGGGCCGGGCCTGCAATCAACTTATGAAAAATATTATAATCAGTTTATACAAAGTTTAGGATTCATGCCTTTTTAAATATATTATCTGACGCTTAATTACAATCAGTTTAAACTTCAACCATCTGAATAAAGTCATAGTTATATAGATATAAATTAGGGACCTGCGAATCGAAAATTTTCGGTCGAATCGAATCTCGAATCGAATCGGGGGTAAAGGTTCGAATTCGAATCGAATCTCGAATCGAATCAGCGGGTATCAATTTGATGTCCATGAAGCTTGATTGCACAGGCGTACCACGTGACAGTATCAATATATCAATAATTTGTCTGCAGTTTAAAATCAATTAAACTAAACATTAAGTTAATTAACCGAATTTTAAACAACACAAATAATTTATGAGTTAAGTAAGTAAGTAAGTATATTCTTTATTGTACCAATTGCATAACTGCACTTTGATGTACATACGTCTAAGCGGAGTATAACCAGAGCCTCTCATTTGTGGCGATCGATTGATCGCTCTCCTTGGTCGCTCGCCTAGCAAAGGTCCCAGCGAGCGGTTAATCGCTCGGTTAGCCGAAGGTGTTGCACCGTCGGTCGTCGCTCGATGAGTTTAAGTTAGACTCCTGGACGATAGACGGAACTGGAGCCAGACCATTATTTCATTTACCTAATTTACATTAATTTACTTACTTGCAGCAGTGGTGAATGCGTGCCGTGATCTAATGTCTACTGAGTGATCACTCTAATTTTGTGCAATATGATTGCCCATAACAACACGGTCGACGCCTCACGTCTCGTGACATCATTCGTGAAGTCACTAATTATATGCCGCTATACGAATGCGATACACAAAATACGCTGTAGGGCCTACACAAACGCTTAGGGGTCGACCGCGCAATAAACCCCTTTCTTGCTAGAGGGTTTGATGTTGTCGTGAGCTGCCGTTACACGCAGAAATTCTACAACCAATCCACGCGCAGTAAACAATTAAAACAATTGGTTCACAACAAAGTGCGTCAAGGGTTAATCATTTTTCCGAAAAATGATTCGAAAATTTTCGAATCATGACATCGTTTTCGAATCGAATCGAATACCGCCGTCCGATTCGTTTTCGAATCGAATATCGAAGCTTCGTAGGTCCCTAATATAAATATAATATCGTACGGTTGTACACGCACTTTTATTATTTCAATTTTTTTTTTCGTTCGAGCGTACAATATTATTTTCCTGCCACCAAAGCCTAGTTGACGACGTTTGAAGCATTATCTTTCACTCTTGATGTGCCTCACACCAACATACACACCAACACAATGTTGAGTTATTGGGTCCACGTGATGTTCTGTTCAAAGGCTGAGAAGTTACTGTTCCGTTTTGTTGTTTCTCTCAGTTCTTTAATATCTTAAAGCTCTCAGCTTAAGACTCTTCTGTTCCAACTTCTTTGCTGCTTCGCTGGTCTATTAGATTTCGACCTGGCTTCTCAAACGGATTATGGTTTTTAATCAAGGTTTCGCATGCAGCGACCCTCGATTGGTGTATAGTGCATTATGGACTTACAGTTGTGGTGGTGTAGAATAATAATATTGTTTTGGAATGGAGCTACAAGTTATCCTTTGGTGAGATATAGTTTTGCTCGATTGCTGATCATAGGATGAACGTGTTCAAGCAGGCCAAAATGCCTGATTCACTTTCAACCATCAAGTTGCTCTCCGTCTAAACATGTATGCAGGTATGTATGTTTATATGTATGTATGTTATGTAGGCCTGTTTGTATGTATCTACGTGTGTATAGATCAAAACATGTATCTATTTAATATTTATGTATCTTGGTAGCCATGTGTGTGTATCATGTATGTATGTATATGTGTATGTTATATGTTATTATATGTATGTATGTGCATGTATGTATGTGCATGCACATGTATGTATGTACATGGGGTCCATGGAGTAGTGGTAACATCACTGGCGTGAAGTGCAGTAGGTTGTGGGATCGCCTCCCGTAACCCTCTCAAGGTCCACTCAGACTATCATTCGCGAGATGGCGCGTTTGTGAAAATGAGATGTAGGACGTGATGGGCGCCTTGCAAGGCTGCCGCATACAGTTAAATTAGACTCCTGTAATAACTTGTGATTATCCGTTCATACTGATTTGTAATCATACTGCGTAATTGTCAGTTTGAAGATATTAAACGAAGATTGTTATGTTATGTTATGTATTTATATAAAGCCTAAAGATAGTTTAGAGGCCCGTAACTGCTCTGCCTAGGGGCCCGTGACTGTTCTGCCTAAGGGCCCGACACTGTTCTGCCTAGGGGCCCATGACTGCTCCGCCTAGGGGCCAGGAATTTCTGTCGGTGGCCCTGATTGAGACAAATATTAGTAGCTAATATTAACATATTATTACTATATTATCTGTATAAGCATGTCTACATTGCTGTACACCAAAATGCGGTTTGCAATTGGTTCCAATAAAGAATATTCTATTATATTCTATAATATCAACATACAACATTGATATAACGGTCATTAGCTTCTTGCTCATACTTTCAAGGGCAAATTAATAACTACACCTTAAAGCGTAGCCATGTAACTTAGCAAGTCCATGACAGACTCTAAGGACACTGAAACAAAAACAACAATAACAATAACAACTTGGCAAGGCCGTCAAGTTGGCACTTGAAGTCAGATGTTCCAAACTTGTGGTTGGAATATTACGACTGGCATCTGTATTCTGCATGTACTAGCACGATGCACTCATCCTACTCCACTGCTCCTCGAGTTTTTACCCACTCTGCTCCACACCTTTAGATGTGCCCTTTGCATGTACCACCTCTGTATGAAAACTTTGACCTTACCCTGTGTGAGGGTCCAACAGAACTTGTGCCTATCAGATAAGTAATGGCTTAAAGTCTCACTCCTAGTTATGGAGGAGGTCTGGGCATTCAACGCACATCCTCGCTGGCAAGTCCTGCCTTTTTGGCCTCTGCCACAGGTACCACGTCTCTCCAAAGGACGAAACACTTCTTTCAGCCAAGGCTCAGTGGAGTCTTAAATCGATCGCACCAGTTCCTGATGACCTTGCTGATATAAGCAATCAGTCTGGAACCGTCTTCTAGTCGCAAAGCACCTTGCTGCTTTACAGCAGTCCATTACATCATTGGGCATGAGTTAGCTGCTCTGCCTCTCTTTGGCAACTCAGACTTCCAATGGACATTGATCTCTGGACAACCCCTTTGATACGATGCAGCACTCGTGAATGTGCTGGCGCTTTGCGCTTAGGTTTAGAGTAGCGCTTTAAAAATTTGGAGTTTATGATTATCATTTCAAGGGCAGTAGCCTTACTCCATGCTGGTGATTGGCTTCTTGCTCTCCTCATCAGTGCCTGCAGCTTAAGGCTTGATGACGAGGCAATATGCATAACTGTGGGTTTGTGCCTCGGGATCAAAATTTGTGCTACTCATAGGTACCCTTGCGGTTCAATGGTCTTGGCCAATGGGTCCCACAGTATGGCCTGCCATCTTGGTCCTGGCAGAACCACTAGACATATAGCCCTAAATGACCTAATCTGGCAGGCAAGAAAAGCTCTGCTGGGGTTGATTTCTTCCATAGGGTTGCTATCATCTTTCGAACATCTCTGGAGAGTTAAAAGAAGTCAATTTCCTTTACCAGTCCATTTCCATCTGTATCCAGAATTATATGCCATAACATTCTAGGCACGTTCACTGATATTGCAGAGGGTGAGGCCTGATTTTCTGGTACACGTTTACCTCAGATAAAAATAACAATAATAATATATTCTTGAACATTTTCCATCTGACCAACAGCCACATACACAGTGTCCGTGAAAAGCCCTTACGAAATGCTATACAAATTTTTTATCACAATTACAGTTACGAACATCTTACCATGCGGACAATGAGGTGCTGACTTAATGGTTTCGATATCTAAGCATACATCGTTGCCACAAGCTTCTTTATTCATCTTGAAACTAAAAAAAATTTACAGTTTAAGTCCACCTGGTAAACTGTAATGACATGTTTAATCTCAATCATTTACTGTTACATGTAATTGCAATGCAACTATCTAATTCAAAAGGAAGTTCCTTAATGGCTAAGCAAAGTTTCTGGAATGCACTTCCACAATCTGTCTGTGTTGGCTGTCCTGTGATCTCTCCATTGTTACTGTATGAACATCCTCTATAAGAGAGCCCTTCAAGTTGTAATTGTAATTGTAATTGTAACCGAAAACTTATATAGCGCCACTCAAATCAGCGGCGCTTTCAACCCGCATCAATGCCGGCACCGGCAAAAAGGAAAGTTTTCAGGCGTCTACGGAACTGGAGAGGGGAGAGGGCAAGAAGCTCTTGGCGGAGAAACAAGGGGAGACAGTTCCAAGCAGAGGGGCCAACATAGGCAAAACTTCTGGACTGACCTTGAAGAACAGAATGGATCCCTAGCTGTCAACAATTTTGGAGCATGTCTTTATATAGAATTTAGCAGTGCTTTTTTCAGCTGGAACGCGCCGCAACAGCGTTCCGGCACCTTTTTTCAGCTACTAAAAATAATTCATTCATTTTAATAATAAAAACAAGAATTTAGTTAATTTAATTTAATTTAAGTGTTGTCAACTGTTTTCAGTGTTTATGGAGACCCGTTCCAACCCCCAATTCCGTTTTTCTCGGGATTTTAGCCCTTACATAATTGTTCAGTTCTGGAACCTATTGTTCAGTTCCAGAACCTTTTTTCTAGAAAGAAAGCACTGGAATTTAGAATTTGTTTAAATTGAAATTTAGACTGCAGAAGGATAATTTTTGTCAAACGTAAACTTCACCAGGCGTAAAAGTCACCTGAACTTGGTTTACGTTCAAAACCACGCGCAGAAAACAGCGCCGTTTAAAACCGCGCGCAAAAAACTGCACTGTTTAAAACCGCGCGCGCGGTCATAATAGCGCGTGGTCATAACCGCGTGGTATATATTTTTCCATACGATGAAGTAAATTTTCCATAATGTTGGTAATGTTCTACAGCAGTGGTTCCCAAACTATGGTCCGCGGACCAGTGCCGGTCCGCGAGCCCTCAGTTGCCGGTCCGCGAAGTGAGTCAAGAAACTGGACAAAAAAGATGTTAGACGTTTTCTCGATTGGGTCTCGCTACGAACTATCTTCAAAAAATACGATTGTCTCGCAATCAAAACCATATTTTTCATATAAATTAAAAAGATTTGTTCTGGGAGTAAATGTATTTCAGCTATTGTAGAATGTAGACAATAACTGCCGAAGAAATAGTTATTCGACAAATTGCTGACAGGTCATATAGAAGTTGTTCGACTTTACTAGAAATTTTGATCGTCACATTTGCAGTTTTTGACCGGCAATTAGAAACCGTATGTGATGTATCTCTTTTGTCTTTAATAACCTGGAAACTGCTTCCCTCAGTAGTAAATAAACACGTCTGCTTTTAGATTCGATATTGTAAGTATAGGCCTAACATATTAAAAATTTGAAAATGTTAACAATTGAAAATACCACACCACACTCCAGAGACGACGACGGCGTTCTCCAAGGTTAAACATATGTCTGTTATATAGTTAATTAGAGCCTGAGGGATTTTTCGTACCTCGGTCCTTAAAAAAATTAAAATAACAAATATATTAATAAACAGCACTAGCAGGTATAGCGTTTTATATCAATTTTTTTAAATGCAACTTTTGGATTTATATCAGATCAGTACAAAGTATTCAGTTGATAATTAGTACAGAATTATATACCCGCGCTACTATAAAAAAATAATTTAACTTTTTTGACCCAATTTATAGATAAAAAATAATTAATAAATTGGGTACCGGTCCTGCTGCAATGGCAAATTCCTGCCGGTCCGTCAAACTGAAAGTAAATTCCTGCCGGTCCGTCACACTGAGAAGTTTGGGAACCGCTGTTCTACAGCGAAGAATGAAAGGTTAAGAAAACGAACATGTTAATCCGATACAGTGAATCATGCATAATGTTCATAATGTTCTTGCTTAATGTTTATAATAGTAATGCATAATGTTCATAATGTTCTACAACAAAGACTGTTCAGAACTACACTTATAGATGTGTGCGATGCCACGAAGATAATCCAACAAAGGATGATCTGCGTAATCGGCGACGATGGCTTTGATATGGTCGGCTGTGTCTCTGTAGATTCGTCGGCCCGAAGCAGGTGGTTGACCAGCAATATACTGTTCAATTTTCAACTCGTTCATGCTTTGTAAGAGAAGGAACTTTACCGAATCCTTGAAGTGAATATGTTTGCTCTCTTTCAGTATTATTGACATTTGACATATTGCGAAAACTTTGTTATGACCGCACGCAGTTTTAAACGGCGCAGTTTTATGCATGCGGTTTTGAACCTATACCCCT
Organism: Allolobophora icterica; assembly: GCA_963556255.1. Taxonomy (NCBI): domain Eukaryota; kingdom Metazoa; phylum Annelida; class Clitellata; order Crassiclitellata; family Lumbricidae; genus Allolobophora; species Allolobophora icterica. The sequence continues at coordinate 29,783,288 of OY744602.1, forward strand.
GAACTTATAGCAGGATCATTCAGGGACATCTTATACATTAACTAGAAGCAGTTTGAGATCTTCAGGTACTTGCCTGGGCAAGTGATTCATATTTCAACACATGTGAGAAACTTCATATTTCAACACATGTGAGAAACTTCTTGTGACAAAATTATGTGGTGAATATGAAAAACTAGTTTTTAAAAATTATTTTACCAAATCTCCATACCGAATAGTCAAGTCCAAACGCCAATATCAAAACAACTTGACGGAGGCAGTAACCGGACATGCAAAGTGAGAAAATGTGTGAAAATAAGGTTCCCTTTTTTGGACCCTTTTGAAACCCTCTTAGACAATCGATGGAAGCACAGTGGCCAACTAGTTGGGAGTCATGGGAGTCTGCAGGAATTTTGTAAGGGGGCAAAAATTTTGTAGGTGGGCAGAATTTTTGTAGGTGGGAGCAAAATTACTTTTTGCATAGAATTCATGAACACAGAACATGTGACATTTTAAAAATAAATAATGGTCACGGACTTAACCTAAATAATTAGGTGTTTTTCGCACTGAAAATCATGTTGGGCCAGTTGTAATAATCATAATAATCGAAAGATTTAATTTTTGTAAAAATGCCCAAAATCCAGGGGCAAATCCCCCTTGCCGCATCCCGGACGCCCATGGTTGGAGCACTCGGCCTGTAATGCGGAAAGTACGGGTTCGAGCCTCGTCCGAGGCAGTCATTGTGTAGGGACCTTGAGCAAGTCCTTCCTCACAACTGCCCTGCGCCATCGATGTTCTGTCGTATGGACTTTTGCACTTCTCAACGAGAGGGTAATATCAATTACAGCTGTATGGCATTGTATTGATACAGTTGTACTCGAGATTTTCTGCTAATTATCCGAGTGGATCAGTGGATGACTCTTAGTGATCGGTCCTATTGTTAGAAGATTTGTTAAAGAAATGTGAAAAATTAATCCAAAGATTACATCAGCTTTCCAAACCGAGTATCCTAAATACGAGTGTGAATATGAAACAACTTCGACGGAGTTTGGACTAACAGTATTCGCAAACCATAACCGCTTGTGTTGAAATATTAAGTATATTTTTACTAATAAATTATTGGGTACTTTTGATTTCAGGTCTCGATTCTTCTGTTGCAAGAAACAGTTTACTAGATAATTAAAATAATTAAATCATAAGAAGTATACAGTAATATTCGTCTGAAACAGTGAGCGATAATACAGTAATGTTATACCATGTGTGGAAATCATAGATGATAAATACATACCAACATGCAAAGACATAATTGATTTTTCTCATCGAGAAATCCAACTGCTAACCACACTTTAGTTTACTAGGCCCCATGTAACTCACGAGTGTAGGACATTATCCCCCGGACATTATCCCCCGGACATTATCTCCCCGGACAGAATCCCCCGGGGTAGGACATAATCCCCCAGGCTAGGAAATAATAACCTATATTTCACACATATATTATATCATGATGCGTGATGACGGCAAAAAGGACTGAGCCATTGCTAATACCAATTAGCATCAGTCGGAATATATTTCAATTTGTTTAATAAGAAGAATATATTTACAGTTTGTTTAATTCTAAGAATGATTACAGACCAACGGAAAGGTTTATGAGACTATATGCCTATTGGTTTTATCAATTGCATTACAGTGTTTACACATTACAAATTTCCATTCGTTCAGTTAAGTTCCATTCATTCGTTAACAAGTCTATACTTCATAAGTTACGCTAACAAGGGTGCAGGAGACGGCTTGTAGCTGCTTGGCGCTGTGCCTGATCCGCTTTTTGGGCAACTGACCTCGCGAATCCTGACATCAACAAGCCTTAAGTTAAGCCAGGGGTGGGCACACTTTTTGCACATGGGGCCACATTAAACGCCCAACAAATTCGGAGGGCCGGATAACACGTTTTTTACTTTTAATAACAACTAACATGACTTATTTTATAATAGGCCTATATTAAATACACTTTGGCTGTTACTAATGAGATGTACCGTATGCGACTATGAACATGCATGCATTTAATTTACAAGTTTCTTATAATCCGGAGTGATTGCGCTGTTTACAATTCACAGTCTGAGTTAAAGTTTATCACTTAATTAACTGAGACCTGTACTTGGAGTTGTTTATGATCTCATAGTTGAAAATCTTTGCTGACAGATGTAAGTGCAATGGATGCGTATAAAACATACATTTTTTAAAGCAAAAGTTTGTATATTTGAGAATTTTTCCTTCCTGAGTGAAGAAAAGAATGTTATCAGGTCTGATCCTTTGAGCTGTTCTTTGAGAAAAATGTCACGTTGTGGGTCGGTTAACTCGAGCTTGTTAATTAAATGCATGCATTATGAGGTAATTGTCAATGTCAAATGTGAACGGTATAGTAAGCACAGCAAATTCAGTCTCAATAGATTTAAAATCCTTAAATCGTCTGGAGAACTCTTCTGTCAAACTTGACAGCCGAAGGCTATATTTATCCTACCCTGCAGTTTGCAACTGCAGGGTAGGAAAGTTCCCGTACTTTTGTTCTTTCATCTGCTTTGAAAGCAACATTAGCTTTACTTGAACGGATTTCACGTCTGCATATACAGATCATGTGCAAAACCTCTGCAGGAACTGCAGGGGCGTCTATCCCCCCTAGGTCATTGGAGCAACGTCCCTTTTCCCCCTCTTCTTCCCCCTTCCCGTTCCTTCCCCCTCTAAAATGGTGGCACACACACTGACAGATCTTCCCCCCTTATTTCTTGGATGGAGCATTTGCTCCAAGGTTTCTATGGAGTAGACGCCCCTGGCAGGAAGTGGGACAGACCGTTCTTCTATTACCTCGTTTGGGACAGACCGGCAGAGTTAATGCACAGAGTTATTAGTAAAGACGAGACCTGAATAGTAAGTAAGAGAGCAACGCCACGTGAGTAGTAAAACGAAGAAAACTTCTTGCGGTCTTAATTTGTTTAACTTTTCTGAAGAATTGTGGGGGCCGGATAAAAAGTGTTGGCGGACCGGATCCGGCCCGCGGGCCTTATAAGTTTGCCCACCTCTGAGTTAAGCACTAGGCGACTAACAAGTCTTATTTTAACCTGGGACTAATATTGCTGAAATATTAGTCCCAGATTTTAACACCTGAATGACACTAACAAGTCTTTAGTCTATACCTTTACAACATTAACAAGATGACACTATAGGGCAACAGGGATATTAAGGTTGATCAATTAAATGTAGAAATAGGCTTATTAGGCCTACACAGAGGGGGATTTTGTCCGGGGGGATAATGTCCTAGCTAAAATCGGGGGGATTCTGTCCGGGGGAATAATGTCCGGGGGATAATGTCCGGGGGGCAGTGGTTAAAGTGGTTTGGGTGAGCAGTGGGAACGCCAAAGAAGAGTTTCATTGGAACGCACGGGTGAGCAGTGGGAACGCAAGCAAAGAATTTCGAGAGCAGTGGGAACGCCGTTCCCACCGTTCCCACTCCACTTTAACCCCTGCCGGGGGGGGGGATATTGTCCGGGGATAATGTCCGATCCCCGTAAATCACATACGATGCCTATGGCTATATTCCAGTGAAAATAATATCCTAATTATGAAAGATTTGTGAACAAGATTGTCTGCAGTCGGGAGAACGCGATTATGAACGCGGGGTTGGCGGCGCTAACAGCTAGCGTATGGACCACATGTGTATACGACACGCAAGGACGGCCGTGAAAAGCTTAAGAATCAGCAGTTCAATTATCATTGTTCGAAACTGGGATAGTCCGCAGGAAGATAACTAGTTCTAATCATATAAATAAAATTTAATAAATAATTTCTGCTTATCGACTGATAATCATTTCTGCACCCTGGGTAAGCGCGATGTATTTGTAATAATTATGCTGGTCCTATTTTCTGATTGTGTCAAATCTGGACTTGTAGAATTTGTAGAATTCGCCTGATTTTAAATTTAAAATTGTATTGTATTGTATTGTATTTAAACATTTATAAAGCGCCTCTAGCAGGCCTAGGGACTAGGGTGAACCGCTCGGAGGTGCTCCCAGTGCGCAAGGCCAAGAGAAAAGAAATGTCTCGAGGAAAGCAAAAGAAGACGAGTCACGAGGGGTTATTATTAGGCCTACGTATTAAAATTTGAGAGCGAGTAGGAGACAGTGTAGCCTATTCCAGAGAGAGGGAGCAACTGAGGCAAAAGATCGGGACTGCGCCATAGCTGTTCTATTATGAGGAACTGAAAGATCCAATCTGTTCGAGAAGCGAAGTGCAGTACGATATGCGAGGAGACAGAAAGAGGCCGGTGAATTACATCTATTAAATATTTGCAATGGGGGCGAGACCCCGCTGTGTCTTGGTCACCAGAAATTAAATTAGCGATAATACCATAGTATAAATAATTAACAGTTTTGCAAAGCTGTAGGCCTAATCTTCCAATTACACGGTGAGTCATAAAACGTGTTCCTAAATATTTTACTTTAACTTAATTCGTCTGCTATCAGATTAATTTTATGTCAAAGAAATTTGAAGTAAAGACAGAACTCTTCTGTCACAGAAGAGTTATTTCTGAGCATTAAGAAAGTTAAAGTTTATGTTCAAATTGACCTTCTTGAGCATCCACGCATGCGCAGAGACGCTTAGCCTACACCACTCGGGAAAATTGGACCCCTCCCCCCTGTACGCACGCGTACTTCCCCACCTGCGTACGCACGCTTGACGCACCCCCCCCCCCAGTAAGACCAGCTGCGGAATGTGTCAGTACGACACTGCACTTTAGGCCAGATTGAAGGATGAGTAATCCATGGACTCACTGCTGAGCTGTGTGATAGTTTATAATAGAGCTCAGAGGTAAGGACCGTAAGGTGGCATACAAGTGACACTTCTCCCACAGTCCCACTTCCCCTGGTAGTACCTGATAGCTGTAGAGACTGAACTCTGGCTCACTTGAAGGCCAATCAATTGAAGGCCAATATAGACAAATTATAGGTTTTCCCCCCCCTATCCTATGCGTACGTATATTATCAGTAGACCAGAGGCGGCGCTACACCAGGGCGCGCCAGGGCAAATGTCCTCCCCCCCTATCCTATGCGTACGTATATTATCAGTAGACCAGAGGCGGCGCTACACCAGGGCACGCCAGGGCAAATGTCCTGGCTAAAAAGCCTTTGCCCTGGTTGATGCCCTGCCAGAACTTTGCCCTGTCCAGAATTTGTTCGGGCATAGGGCCTATTTGTTATATCCCGGTAGCGCGATCTTATATGGTCACCGTTTAAGCTCAGGATACCGCGCTCTCCATAAATCGCCTTCTGCAATGGTAACTTGTATGACTGCCCTGTATATGCCCTGGTTTAAAAAAATGTCTGGCGCCGCCACTGCAGTAGACCCCCAATACGCAAGCATACGCAAGCACATGTATTTGGGTGAACCGTCTCCCCTCCATGCGTACGTAATATATATGGATAGTCGGGTCCTTATACGAAAAAAACCCACCTAACCCCCAAAAAATTGATACAAAAGGTTTCTCAGTTGATTTTGTTACTAAATGGTATGCTAATTAACATACTAAAAGTCTACTCTATTCTGACCATTGGAAAAGGGTTAATTTCAAGATGGCGTCCAAGATGGCTGCCGAGAGCTAAAATTGTCTATATCTCAAGCATTTATCAACCTAGAAAGGTGGTTTTGGTGTCAAACCGTAGGTTTTATTGCTTAGCGTGCAGTTAAAATATAGCTTCAATCACTTAATGCATCATTTCAAGATGGCGTCCAAGATGGCGTCCAAAATGGCTGCCGAGAGCTAAAATTGTCTATATCTCAAGCACTATTCACCCTAGAAAGGAGGTGTTGGTGTCAAACCATAGGTTTTATTGCTTAGCGTGCAGTTAAAATATAGCTTCAACCACTTAATGCATCATTTCAAGATGGCGTCCAAGATGGCTGCCGGGAGCTAAAATTGTCTATATCTCAAGCACTGTTCAACCTAGAAAGGTGGTTTTGGTGTCAAACCGAATGGTTTATTGCTCAGCGTTCAGTGAAATAACTTTAACCCTAATCCTCCGGGTGTGGTCTATATTGATTTGTACTGCGTTATTGAAACGTGAAGTAACGTTAAATAATGTGTTCAAATCGGAAATTCTCATTCAAATAAATGGACAGCTACAGAAAAGGAAGATGGAACTGCCATGGGTGCTATGTCCAAGACAAGTCAGTTGTGGCTGAACTACCAAACCGTGTTGAAAGTTGCTAGGTCACTAGTACTGGCAGATCGAAGAGGTTCTGCGTTGGTGCATCTCCTCCAATCCATGGGGCTTCAGGCCACCTCTTTGCTGATGATGTCCAGGCATATGTTCATGGGCCTCCTTCCTCTCAACTTCTTCTTGCTGAGTGCATCGAAGCTCTTTCTCATGACCTCCATTCCTGGAAGTCTTCCAATCGCCTCTCCCTCAACTCGTCCGAAACCCAATTTATCTGGTTTAGCACTCCTCAGCAACTTGAGAAACTTGACTTTGCTCTGCTCTCTCAAAGGTTTCCGCTTTTCACTTTCTCGTCTAACGTTCGTGATCTAGGAGTGACCCTTGACAATGCTCTCACCTTTACTGAACATATTTCCAAACTCACCCGCACTTCCTACTTTCACCTCAGGCGCCTTAGCGCTATCCGTCGCTCTGTCTCAGCTCTAATTTTCACTTTGATTGTCCATGCATTTCTCTGCTCTAGACTTGACTACTGCAATTCCCTCCTCATTGGTCTTCCGAAGGTCCTTCTTGCTCCTCTTCATCCCGTTCTCAATGCTGCTGCTAGACTAATTGCCCGTCTTCCTCGAATCTCTCATTTGTACCACCACCTTTATGGCAGAAGAACTCCACTGGCTCCCGCTTTCTGCCCGCATCCAATTCAAGGTCCTCATCCTTGTCTCTATCGATCAACTTGGTTTTGCTCCGAAATATTTATGCGACTTTATTTATCGCCCTCACTCTGCTGCTTCTCTTCGTCCTCTTCGTTCCTCTGACCGTTTGGACCTCTTCGTTCCTCGTGTCAGGACTTCACTGCACAATCTAGGTCTCGAACGTTTCCTGGTTGTTGCCAAAACTGGAAAAAGGGTTGCACTGTGGTCAATGCACCTGGGGATGCTGAGGGTATGGATGCTCTAGTAAAGCTGCAGAAGTGACATCTCTTCTGCACACAACTAATGTATACGCTAATCGGAGAAGATACCGATCTCCTTGTCTTACTCCTCTACTATGTAAAGCCACATTGTATGAGTCTATACTTCAGGTCTGACAAGACAAAAGATGATGGAAAAGTGTATAATCCTCAGAATGACTGTCCTCTTTGGTGGCAAGTGCACAGATTCCCTTGCGAAAATAAGATATAACAACTTCAGCAAGAAGGTTGTCCCTGCTTCATCATTTGTAACTCCAGACCGTCTTCCATATGGTTGGGCAAACAGAGGGTATGGATGCCATAAACTGAGGTTGAAACCTTCAGTTATTTCCAGTTACGTCAGCTCCGTATGGTCTCCCGCTCTCTCTCTCTCTCTCTCTCTCTCTCTCTCTCTCTCTCTCTCTCTCTCTCTCTCTCTCTCTCTCTCTCTCTCTCTCTCTCTCTCTCTCTCTCTCTCTCTCTCTCTCTTTCTCCCCAGTCTGCGGCTACCCTCGTTCATGCTTTCATTACCTGTCGGCTTGACTACAGCTGTTCTCTCTACATTGGTCTTCCTCACACTCGACTGCATTGCCTTGAACGCGTCCTACGCTCTTCTGCTCGCCTTAATTGTTGGGCGCATCCCCAAGTGTGGTCACGTCTCTGATTACATGCGTGATGTCCTCCACTGGCTTCCTTTTTCGCAACGCATTGAATATCGGGTCGCTTCTATTGTCTGGCAGTGTCAGGTTGGCCGCGCTCCATTTATCTACGTGAGCTTTGCATTCTAGCGTCCGCACTCCTTGGTCGCCGTTCACTCCGTTCCACCGCCCGCGGTGACTTACATGTTCCTTTCACTCGCACTGCAACCATACAACAGCGAGCATTCTCCGTTGCCGGTCCCACTATCTGGAATGGCCTTCCTCTTGAATTGCGGTCTCTTCCTCGAGACTCGTCCACCTCTTTCTTCTCTGCCGGGGTTGGGCTAGGAGGGTCTCTCAATAGTTACCTTGAAGAGCGCGCTATATAAATGTCTAGTTGATTGATTGATTGATTCAGGATAATCACTTTGTCACAGTTACGTCAAAGATGAACGTCGCTCCAGACATTCTCTTGAAGGTCATTCATTGCAACAGTGTAACTGCTGCAATTCCTGCAAGACACTCCGCTGCTCCTGTGGACGAAATGGACTATACCCTTGTACTTCTGCCTGTGGACCGTGCCAAGTTTAAAAAAATGTGACAATCCACATAACAGTTTCTTCCGGAGTAGTCGGACGATGACAATGTTTAGTGACTAATTGTATGTGTAAGCTATATAACTGTAAACTGTATGACCATTGGGTTAGTCAGTAAATGACATACGAAGTGATTAAAGTTATTTCACTGAACGCTGAGCAATAAACCATACGGTGTGACACCAAGAAACCACCTTTCTAGGTTGAACAGTGCTTGAGATATAGACAATTTTAGCTTTCGGGAGCCATCTTGGACGCCATCTTGAAATGATGCATTAAGTGATTGAAGCTATATTTTAACTGCACGCTAAGCAATAAAACCTATGGTTTGACACCAAAACCACCTTTCTAGGTTGAATAATGCTTGAGATATAGACAATTTTAGCTCTCGGCAGCCATCTTGGACGCCATCTTGGACGCCATCTTGAAATGATGCATTAAGTGATTGAAGCTATATTTTAACTGCACGCTAAGCAATAAAACCTACGGTTTGACACCAAAACCACCTTTCTAGGTTGATAAATGCTTGAGATATAGACAATTTTAGCTCTCGGCAGCCATTTTGGACGCCATCTTGGACGCCATCTTGAAATGATGCATTAAGTGATTGAAGCTATATTTTAACTGCACGCTAAGCAATAAAACCTACGGTTTGACACCAAAATCACTTTTCTAGGTTGATAAATGCTTGAGATATAGACAATTTTAGCTCTCGGCAGCCATCTTGGACGCCATCTTGAAATTAACCCTTTTCCAATGGTCAGAATAGAGTAGACTTTTAGTATGTTAATTAGCATACCAAATAGTAACAAAATCAACTGAGAAACCTTTTGTATCAATTTTTTGAGGGTTCAGCCATATATTGACCCGTCTAGGATACGATCCTCAAGACCAAGACCAAGACCTTGAACCTCAAGACCAAGACTTTTGGTCTCAAGACCAAGACCAAGACTTTTAAAAACGAACTCGAGTGCACTCGAGACCAAGACCTTGGTCTCGAGGACAACAAGACTGCATAACATGGCTGAGCACCAGCGATTCAACCTGTTGTCGACCGTTCTGGCCGCTCGCGGGCGGCCGCCATATCTGGTTGACGACGATAAGACCCAGTTTTATCGATCTTTGAAAGGAGAGCTTTTGATCCACCACGAGTTCACCCTTTATCTAAAAATTCCTTTAAAAAACGTTTCCCACCTTAATTTTTATTCTTCTTAAAAATTTTATGACATTTTTATCTTCCTCGGTAAACATCTTTTTGTCGGGGTTTTCGTGACGCAATTGCTAGGCCTAATTATAGTTTATGGTTTTCCAGCTTTTTATGAAAAATAATTTATATAGCACTTGACTAGACCATTCTGAAATGTCATTAAAATTGATGGTTAACTGCATGAATCACGTTAAATTATGTAGGGACACGTTTTTTAATGACTTACGTGTATATAAGTTCGCTGTTTGTTATAGGGTATGGATAACTTTTAAAACGTAAGAAAAATGCTTGTCCAAAATAACTCAAAGAATTGATAGTTTGTGCAAAGCAAAGCAAGCATATCCCTCCCACTGACACTAGTCCTACTGTTTTTGGCGAAACCGATGTTATTGATTTCTTTAAAAATGACGGTTCCATAATAATTGCAGGAATTAGTTAATAATTTATTCAGTGTTACTTTAATATTATATTAGTCCCCAGCGTCATAAGCAAGCTTGTATTATGGAAATAAATCTTGTTATTTTGATTAAATTTTAAGTGATAAATTTTATTTTTTTACTACTTGGGAATGTGATAATTACACAGTACGTCGACTCCCATCGCTGCCTGTTGACTAGTTTTTGGGGTGACGCCATCTTGAAACATAGCTTTTGAATTATAGGTTTAAACTGAAATTAACGTTAAAAATAATATTGTTAATTCTAATGAAGTCCTCAATGTTGTTGCAACGTTTAAAAAATATTTTATGTGATGGATTCCGGTGTATCGGCGTGTAGTCTTTAATGTTGTTGTAACGTTTAAATAATATTTTATGTGATTGTTTCCGGTGTATTGACGTGTAAACGTTTGTTTTCAAGATGGCGACTGGTCACACATTCTGACTGCTGCATCGGCCGGGAGTCGACGTACTGTGTAATTATTTATACTGTGCTATGCCTAGAAAAATAAAGGTCACTGGTCCAAAAAGTTTGAAAACTCTGATCTATAGGCCTATTGCAGGAATGGAAAGTCGTGCAAAATTTGATAGTTGGTGTAAAATTGGTGTGGTATCAAGGATTATATATTGTATAAAAGGTCCTTGGTGTGGTATATGGATGTGAATGCGTTTCTACATGCTCGACCGACGCGGTGTTGTTTTTTGCGATTACTTATACGAATTCGGAGGAGAATCCACTTTGTCTTCATTTGTTACCAAAGGACGAAGAAAGGTGAATGATAATAAATTTATAGATATTATTTTATTTAAACTTTCAAATAAACTAAAATGCGGGAATATGCGCTAGACACGGAGGAAATACTGGCGCTACACGAGACCAGTAAGAATTGAGCATCAAAGGACCTTTTACCACAGTATAAATAATTACACAGTACGTAGGCCTATCACTGCATCATGTGCAATGTACTTTTCGTTGAACCGGGGACTGAAGATTGGATACAATGTTCAAAGTGTAGACTATGGTGCCATGAACAGTGCTCTGGCTCGCGTGGTGTTGCGTGCATCTTCCCGTTCAAACTCATTAACTCTGCTCCATCAGCTGCATTGGCTTCCTGTAAAATTCAGAATTAGATTTAAACTGGCCTGCTTGACATTTAAAACCCTCACAATGTGCACTCCTACCTACCTTCAACCACTACTCTCTCCTTACATTCCGCCACGCAGTCTACGGTCTTCGGTTATGGGTCTTTTGGTTGAGCCTAGATGCAGCACTGCCATGGGCTCTCGTGCATTTCGTGTTGCAGCCCCCAAGGAATGGAACCGACTACCAATGCTTATCCGTTGCTCGACCTCTTATTCTTCCTTCAAGAAACGCCTCAAAACTCATTACTTCTCACTGGCTTTCAAACATATGGATATCTAATTGCTCTTCACCTGGCGGCTGACTAACCGCGCTTCAGATTCGCATTTCTGTGTGACCTTGCGCGCGTTAAAAATGTTTGTAATAATAATAATAATAATAGTGCTGTGATTACAGTGGCTTTAATGAGTTCATTTGTGATATTTGCAGACCATAATCATAAGGAATCGCAATCAGATCATTGTTCCTATGAATAGGAACATGTTCCAGCGTCATAGTTCGAGAATTCGTGACTTTCGGTTTTAAAATGCGTAAAAATTCGCGAATTTTTGGTCTATTTTAAAATTCGTAAAAATTCGTAAAAATTCGTTCGGCCATTGTTGGGCCTTTTCTACACTGACAGTGGCGTTTTGCAATTAAGCAACAACAACAAATGTGATGAAGTCATGATTTGTTGTATTAAGCTTCTGCTTAGAATTTAATGTAAAATTCAATATAACAGTTTATTACGTAACGAGTTAATTTAGTTAAAATCTAATTTCTTAAAGATGAAGGAACATGGACCGGAGTGGAAGTATGTAGTAATTTTGGCGGAGAAGGAAAGGGTTATCTAAAACTACAGTGTTGTTTTTGTGACAAGGAATTTGTTGGTTGTTCTGCCCGAATTGGGGAGCATTTGCATGGCGAAAATACAGAAACCAGAGTCGAGTGGGAGCAGTGGGCTGTTCGTGACTCAGAATCAGAGGACGATGAAGTAGAAGACACAGCTCGGTGGACGTTGCCAACCCTTTTTAACCGTGTTTGGTTGCAAGCTGTGTTAGAGGCTGACTGGTGACACTGGAGCTGGGGCTCTGGTGGTGTTTCATTCTGCTGACTGACATTCGCAGTCACACACCCCAACTATGATAGAAGTTCAAGACTCTAAGTAGAACAGTAACTGAATACCACTATTGTGTTGCTAGTCAGCTATCTTTAACGGCTGATTGATTGATTGCCTATGTCCCTATGACATTGACATTTACTTCCTTAAAAAGTTGAAAACTAAACAAATGATGAAATTCGCTGCCATGGCAAAGAATTCTATTATTTTATTATTTCACGAATTTTAACGAATTTTAAAACTCCAGTTTTAAAATTCGTTAAAATTCGTGAATTTTTAAAATTCTTAAAATTCGTAAAATGCGAATTCTCGAACTATGTCCAGCGTCAAACAAACCTAAGCTTAAGCTTGATGAAAAAGGGACAGAGCACCCCATTATGCCCCAACATTGGGGTAAAAACAGCTGCTAGTTGTTTTCAATTTACCAACATTTAAAATACAGATTTCTAAAAAAATCTTTCTTTATTAAATCAACCATACTTTCGCCTGTTCTCACAAATATTTGCAGATCATTATGACAAATATTTTCAGGTTATTATGATGAATAGGTG
>OY744602.1:29796283-29801283 GCA_963556255.1 Allolobophora icterica
GTTGCGAGCTCAGTAAACAACTAACTGGTAATCGCCTGCCTCAGACCCTTAGACTTGACCTCTCTCTCTCTCTCTCTCTCTCTCTCTCTCTCTCTCTCTCTCTCTCTCTCTCTCTCTCTCTCTCTCTCTCTCTCTCTCTCTCTCTCTCTCTCTCTCTCTCTCTCTCACTCTCTGTCCTCTCACTCTCTGTCTGTCTGTCTCTCTCTCTCTCTCTCTCTCTCTCTCTCTCTCTCTCTCTCTCTCTCTCACACACACACACTCTCTCTCTCTCTCTCTCTCTCTCTCTGTCTCTCTCTGTCTCTCTCTGTCTCTCTCTGTCTCTGTCTCTCTCTGTCTCTGTCTGTCTGTCTCTGTCTGTCTGTCTGTCTGTCTGTCTGTCTGTCTGTCTGTCTGTCTGTCTGTCTGTCTGTCTCTCTCTCTCTCTCTCTCTCTCTCTCTCTCTCTCCTCTCTCTCTCTCTCTCTCTCTCTCTCTCTCTCTCTCTCTCACTCCTGTTCAGTTCCGCAAGCGCCTGAAAACATTTCTCTTGTCAGTGAAGACACTGATCCGGGTCGGGAGCGCCTCTGATTATGGGTGGTGCTATATAAATTCTCGATTACAATTATTATTATTAACGTTGCTTTAACCATTTCCCCGACAATTTGAACCTATACCTAGTAATGCTGATCGCGAGTGTAAAAATAACAGCGTTAAAGTTTGTCTACACCAGAATATATATATATATATATATATATATATATATATATATATATATATATATATATATATATACATGATGAATTTGCGTACGTTGCAAATGTCGAGAAAATTATTAAAGTGGCGTTAATTGCTGATCTAGGTCCCTATACGAATTATAATTAAGCCTGCGTTCTTTAATATTTCATAAATAATAAGCCTGTTCCATTACACATACATACATGACAACACACATGACAGACGATATTGCCGATGGCTAAACAGGTAGGCCCTGTACTTAATCTATTAATTGATGATAAGGATGTGCACTAAAAGTATTTCCTGTTGCACAGGTCACTGTGTGATTCTTCTTCTGTGCAGGGCTTTCACATCGGTGCACGACTCTGGCACCCCTGGCCTACACATGAGAATGTTGCTTGTAAATCTAGGCGAAAATAACAGTAGGGCCTACATAACTACATAAGCCCCGAGTATTTACAGAGACCAATCTGCGATGACTACAAACTGCACAACACCGACCTAACTGTGACTAATCCTATTGGCCTATATGCCTGACGGGTGTTCACTAAACGAATGAAGTTCGATGACGCATGTCAAAAGGCCAAACTTTATCTAGAATTTCGTTCATCCTTTATGTTCATGTCTGCAAATCCACAGGCAGTGCATGGTTTTGGGCGTAGGAATGGGCGAGACACGACTCGTCACGGATCTGTCTACACTCAGAGACTATATATAGATAAGCCTGTAGGCACACTGCTAGATATGTGACCAGAGTGTCGGCCAAGGCTTATTAATTGCAAGTTTGTGAAACACTCGTTTGCCTATCCATATGTGATCATCTGCACTGTATAGTATGAGATTATATTGGCATACAGTATATACATTTCATGCATTCTTTAATAGAACTTATAAACAGATAATTTGTATATCTCATATTACTGTGATGTCATTGTAATTATTACTGTAATTTGTAAGTGCACAGGAGTCTTTCAAATGTGCTCGTGATTTTACAACATAAGAACATAAGAATTAATAAAGCTGATCGCTAGTGCACGATCAAAGAGATCGTCTATCCTTAATGCTGCTGCTCGGCTTATAGGTGACATTCCTAAGTTTGCCCACATTTCTGCCTTTATCCGTGATTCCCTCCACTGGCTCCCTGCTCAACAGCGAATTCAGTTTAAAACCCTCACTCTCATGCGCAACTGCCTCTGCTCCGTATTACCTAATGAATTTTTGCAACCCAGTTTCTTCCTTGCCTGCGAGGGCTTCCTTGCGATCTTCGGCTCGCGGCCGTATGGTTGTCCCTCGCATGCGATCTTCTACGGCACAATCCAGAAGTTTCGCCTATGTTGGCCCCTCTGCTTGGAACTGTCTCCCCTTGTTTCTCCGCCAAGAGCTTCTTGCCCTCTCCTCTCCAGTTCCGTAGACGCCTGAAAACTTTCCTTTTTGCCGGTGCCGGCATTGATGCGGGTTGAAAGCGCCGCCTATCTGAGTGGCGCTATATAAGTTTTCGGTTACAATTACAAAAAATTACAGTCTTTATTAACCGACGGAGAAATATATTCACAGAAAGCAGAAGCCTATGTCACTAGTTGCATTAAAACATTGTCCAGAATAAAAGGCTGATTACGCGAAGTTTTCATGCTGTAATGTGGAAGTAGCCCAGCTGCAGAATTGGATTAATCTGATAAAGAAAGAGGATCGCTTCAACGATGCTACATAGTCGACCCTGGTGCGGACGAATGACTGCATCAGGGTAGAGCCGGTAGACTTGGAAGAGAACCAGGGAGTACACATAGTTCCATGGTTTTACCATCGGCGTCAGTTCCACTTGACGCCGATGGTAAAACCATGTTACTACGATGGTAAAACCATGTTCCTATCGTCACATGCTCACAGTGGCGTCGCTGGGTTGGTGTTACCCAGTACGGTAAGTCATGGTGTCATCCCCATTCGAACATCAACAGGTCAACCTCACGCGGCACCCAACGTCAGCACAAACTCTCAATGAGAAATTGTTAACCGTATACGGTACTGCTACAAAAACTAGCAATTAAGTCATTGAGCAAAGACCTCGACCGGTCGAGACGCTGGCTAAGGGGCCATCCATATATTACGTACGCAAAAATCAGAGAAAATTGGACCCCTTCCCCCCTGTTCGCAAGCGTACTTTCTTCCACACCCCCGCGTACGCACACTTGACGCACCCCCCCCCCCCCCGAAGACCAGCTGCAGAAAGTGTCTCGAAAGTCTGCACTTTAGGCCAGATTGAAGGATGAGTGAGGGCCAATATAGACAAATTATAGGTGTCTCGTTCACATCACAGAATAACTGCATATATGGTTTTTATATAATGTAATAAAATGCCATCGGACGACTATAGGACAATACAGAGTTATAAATAGGCTAATGTTTACGTCATAATTAGAAATTTATTTTGCGTACGTACACTTTTGTTCCCCCCTACCCCCGTTCGCACCCGTACGCAAAATCGCCAAAATCCGACCCCGACCCCTCATTGCGTACGTAATATGTGGACGGCCCCTAAACAAAAGGCCTCACAGGACCAAACACAAAACCCAGTCTACCTTCAAATCTAACACAGAGCCTTTCTATAACATTTACAATTTCCGCCTATGCAACTTACACACATCACTGCATCCATGCAGTTCAATAGCACGCACCGCGATACAACAGACCCCCACCAGGAACTGAGAGAAGCCGGATGGGTTACCAAACAACTAATTTTCAACTCAATTTAAGAAAATGAAGTTTCATACAAATCTGTCCACTCATCGAAGAGTAACATTTATGTCGATGACGACTCAAAATGTCTGGTAATAAACTGAAATGTCCAGCGCGGTGTTTAATGTAAAATAAGTATCACTGCAGTTCCAATTTCCAAAACTTCACCTTAATGCACGTAGTTTCTAGTCCGTGTTGGCCATCTTGTGAGATGAAATGAAGTGGACCGTGTACATAGTCACCGGTGAGGATCCAATGTAGATGCTGAAAGCGCGTACAGCCAAGACCGATGCCAACTCTTCTGTCTCAGTTGCGCAATATATAATTTCGTGCGTCTTTGGTTTCCGGTTATACTTCAGAAAGACACGTTCGACGTCCTCGATGACTTGAAAAGACGCGCTACAGCATACAGTTATAATTGTCAAGTGTCAGCAGGCTTTGGAAAGGTTCTCATAATCAGGCGGGCATAGGGGGAGAGTTGCCCCAAATGGACCGTTGCCTTAATTGGACCACAGCCGATTTACACCCTAGACACCCATTTAACCTCGTTTTCAACTGTTTTATTCTTGCGCAGTTGAATATTGATCGCATCGATATAGGCAGTTTTACGGAATACTAAACATTTATTAAATTGCGGTTTAAACTCTATTTCGTGTAGTTCTGATCTATTTTTAGCCGTACCTGACAACGAGGATACACATTTAAGATCAACTGTTAAAAATGTAATAAAATTTGTTTTAGTTTTAGGCAGGTTTCATGTTTGAGCGACAATAAGCGATTTTAGGCTAATTACTGACGTGGGTTGAACTATCGCAGTGTAAGCAGAAGTAGTCCGTGTTGCCTGGAATGGACCACACTAAGTTTCTTTAATTGGACCGATAATTTGGGGTGGTCCATTTAAGGACACCGGCACTTGCAATGTTACACTGTGCTTGAGGTGCTTATTTATATAATGAATTCCGCTGGCTTGTATTATGTCGAACAACATTTTCGTTCAGTTGTATATGTAGATATCTAAGAGTGAAAGAAAATGCGGGGACTGCTTGATGATGATGTGTTCCTCTGTGCAAACTGTGTGTAATTCCTCTAAGTAGGCCCCTATTAATTGTTAAGTGTTAGACTCAAATGATTGTAACTAAGCATTAATAAAAGACTTAACTAATCAGTTAGTCGTAATTAATTAGTCTCTAGTTAACTATGTAGTCTATATTTAACTAGTGATTCTGACAATGTACACCTAATTAGTTTACTGGCAGTGGTTATGTTAGTCATATATTCAGTTGATTTCTACTACTTTTATAGTATTTTGACAGTTAGATACAGACGCCTTTATTGCATGTTTTAGACAATAAGTGTTGCAAAACGTTTAAAGTGCTTTTTTTATTGCAAATTATCCTTAAAAAACGTCTTTAAAATAATATGTCCCATTCAGGGCAACTGGTCCAATCAAGGACACCATGCGGTCCATTTAAGGAAACAGGTTGCCTTGATTGGACCTATTAGAGCTCAAGTTGTTTTGTTATTTTTCATAAATGCATGAATACTATCTGTCCCTTG